>RXPK01001597.1:0-79946 GCA_004143645.1 Protaetia brevitarsis
CTCACAATTAGTACAGTTTAGGTGTCACACTGTTGAAATTTTAACACTTTTTTGACTAATTTAATAGTCAGGAAGAGGTCCACACTCTTTTCGTGTATTTTGTCAGAGAACTATAAAAGTTAAAATTTGACGAACAAAGATTAGTCAAGTATTGTCTATTGCTAAGGGGTTATTTTGTCCAACTGACACGTGAATTATAAAAATACTTCTAGTCACATTTTATTTGATCTACTAGACAAATTTACTAGCTGTTTAACTAAATGAATGCGATCATTGGTGTTTTAACACATTTTCTAAACACAACGTCTTCTTAATATGCAACTCCTATTTCTTAGTGCATATAATATTCTCCTTTAAGACGTTTTCTTCAATTATAAATATGCAAAACACTCATTCACAAGTCTTGGTTTCAACTAAACGTACCAATTTTAAATGATTTTTTGAGAACCATTATAAAATTAAGTAAATGTTTATGCTATTTGATTCAAGTCTAAACTAATTGCGTAAATAGATGTCCTAATACATCTTTAAGATGTTGAAATTTTTATGCCACTGGAATAACGTTAAATAACACGAGGTTACACTTTGCAAGTCAGTCACATTTGGTGGTTTGTTTGGATACTGTTATTACGGAGAATCAAACACGAAAACAGATACACGTGCAATGCAGGTGGTGCGTATAATGCAATACTGTATTAGAATAGGTGGGTTTCTATATTTCTATCCGAGGGAAAAATTCTGATGGTTGACGCTTCTGAATGTCTAGAAAAATAGTCAACCCTCATATCTGAACAAAGAATTCACACGAAATTCTAATAATTTCTGTTCTATTAATACCGTAGCCAACCGTCTGGCAAAGTTTGAAAAATCAACACTAAAATATTTGACTACGCAAAATTACGCCAACATCGTAATATTTTTAACAGTGTACGTATTTAAACATTCAGGTTTATATCACACATATGCTTTGCATGGTTTCATTTACGCGATTTCCATTTACGCGCTGTTTTCATGGAACCCATTACCCGCGTAAATGGAGGGATTACTGTATAGCAAAATCTTTGTAACGTTTCCACTAGGTGATGGCCTTTCATTTCTCGTTCATTTGGGCTGAAAGAAATACAAAAAAATTGCCACACATTGTACTTAAGAAATTTTTTTCTGCGACAGTCCAGTGTCTTAAGGATGACCCCGACTATTATTAGGGATCGCGGGTTCGAACCTCGCTCTGGTCAATTGCGGTAACCGATTTTTTTTTTTTCGGGGTGATAATGATCATTATAGTCACGTTACTAAGAAATTTGTAACAGCCTATATAATATGCGTAACAATTAATGAAAGAATTTTTAATATATTTTTTTTCGGATTAAAAACTCGCAGCCATTATTATCGAAGTACTTTTGTTACATACTCTATAAAAAGGGGGATGATGGCACGTACCGTATATGGGTTTAGTTATTTAGTAGAGAGAATTCTAGATTGAACGCAGCCCACATTTTAGAACGCGCTATTTCTGTAGCGATGTTTCCGGTAGCCCTCGACAGGAAGTGGGCACATGTTTCGGTGCTGCCGACGACACAGGCGATGCTAGCGCCCCCAGGCGACCGCTTACAGTAGATTGATGGCAAGGTATCGTTCATTCAGCTGGCAGCACGTAGCGGACTAATAATAAGCGTAACAACTTTACTACAGACATATTATTACAATACGACGATTTTAAGCAACTTTTTTGGGATTGCTATTTTGATTTTTACACTTGTATAAATTATTGTGACAATATGTTTTTTGTGTAATGAATACTTATATGTGCGCATTTAAATTTACGCTATAAGTTCTGTAAATTATTTAGAAAATGTCATAATTAAATTATATTATCTCTAATTCATTCACATCACATATGTGAATATTTACGGTCGCTAATTACGAATGAATATAAGCTTTGTTCCATTTGTCCCCTTTTGCGATAGAATACAAAAATTACGGGCATGCGCCATAGAGATTTAGTGTCCTTATTCATGTTGCGGTATTAGGAGTTGTTCTATTTGATTCTATTTGTGTGGAAAATCTTACATCATCTGTGAAGGTAGATTTTTGTTGAAATCGGTATCTTCAAATACTCCAAATATTATATTTTAGTCATGGATAGAATCGCAGTTATAGCGTATGAACGTTATTTTTTATGTTATTCAATCTTATCAGTTTTGTGTAACAACGCAAACCTTTGTTTCGTAAAACATTGTGTTTTACGAAACAAAAGTCCTCTCCTAAGTTTTTGGATTGCATCATATTTTTTTTTTTTTCCTCTTGGATTATTAGGCAAAGAACACTGTACAGCGAAAACACGTTCAACATGACGACAAATTTGGAAAAAAAAATATTTTCATTTTAAATTGCGGCCTATTACTAATTTACCAAATATCACAAAAAAAATAGTTTTCTTCAGAAAATTATAGTTTAAAAAAGGTAAAAATGCTGAAAAGAGGCAAATGAAAAAAAATGTTAAGAAATATAAAGAAGTAAAATTAGGATTTGAAAAAATTAAGAAATATGAAAAATGTAAAAATAAAGCTAAAAAATTTAGAAGACAACAAAAAATATTTAAAACGAAATTAAAAAATATTTTTAAAAAGGGCAAAAAAAAAACTTAAAAACTGTTGAAAATGTAAAACATCAAACGCAGTAAAAAAATTGTTAAAAGAAGTTCAAAAAAATCTGAAAAGTAAAAATGATTTAAACAATGCACGAAGCTTGTAAAAAAAATTAAGGAATGGAAAACAAAAAAAATTCCACACTTTCTGAGATACAATATTTTCAAAATTTGAATTTGAATTTCTTACTGCCTCAGTAGATGGCGCCACTTCATAGCGGAGATCACGTAGATAGTCAAACTGCTCATAGGAAGCGCTATTGTCTAGCGCTAATGCCTAGATTCGCAATGGACATTTTTAGCGCGAATTCACTCGAAAAATCAAAAAAAAAAAATGTAAATTTCGTCAGAACCAAACGCAACCGAAGAAGAGCTAATTTCTGTTTGTATTGGAAAACGCTATTAGAAAAGGCGAAGCGAGACTTACGACAGTAAGTAAGTTAACGGTGGAAATAAATAAATAGGTGAAAATAAATACATAGTAGTATCTAAGTGAATTTAAATTTGAGTTTAATTAATGTTTTTAGGAGCGCTTATTTATTACTTAGTGTTTTTATAATGCTAAAAATACTTTATGTAAGTGTTTATACTGCAAACTTATTCTAGACCCCTCACCACAAACTAACTTCAGTGTTTCTGCTGATGATGATAGGTTTGCTATTGAAACGTACGTCCAGTTTAGTGCAGTTTGTAGTGACGGGGTATAGAAGAAGTTTGCAGTATTACCAGTGCTACAGTTTGGAGTATTTTTGTTTAAAAAATATTTATAGTATTATAAATACTTTTTATTAAATATATCGCCTGTGTTAATAATTTGAACCCTGAAAACATTCCAATATACAAAGCTACTTTAGAAAAAATAGCCGAATAAATGCACTAGCCTTATACGGCTATAGGCTGTGGAAAGATTTAAAAAATGCTAAAAAAGTTAAAAAAGAAGTAAGGAATTTGGAAAAGGCCTTATAACAGTTGAAAAAAAAATGTAAAAAGATCTTAAAAACATAAAAATTAATATCTAATTCTTAATAGTAAATTGTAAAAATTATGAATTAAAGCAAAGTAAAAGTTGATAATTTTAACTTTAACGAAACTTTGGTGGATGTGTTACGAGAAATGACCCTATTTCTGGGGGTCGCAAAATAATCTTATTTCTTGGTGATCACCCTGTCATTTGGTGATAAAAACAATTTGTCGACATCTTGACCTAGCGTTAGCCAATCTACACACAAAATTTTATTGTTATTTGAAGGTGTTTTGACGTAGGACTACTTTACTATAACTGCATAATACCTTATATTTTTTTATTTTACTTATTTTTACTTATTTTTTTCCTTTAACTGTTCCACCACAGCAAATTGGATCAAATTTTTACACAACAAGCTGGAGTACAAGAGCATATTTGACGAAACTTTGGTGATTGTGCTCGGAAGGATGACCCCCTTTCTAGGGGTCCTAAGAATATTATATTTTTTTAACTAGTTAAAATTGTCACAGCGGGGTCAACATTTTTTAAATGGGAGTACTAATTAGACAAATTATTCCCCCAAAAATTTCAAATCGATTGGATACAAAGAGACGGAGATAAAAAATAAAGAAGTTCTAGGATTATTTGCTTATAGTTACCCCTCTATCAGTTGTGGGGGGTTGAAATTTTGCACAAGACATTACTTTCATAAAGTGCAACTTTTGTATGGGTTTTCAATTAGTTTAGTTTTAGTAGCTTATCATGCTATACCTTTTCTTTCATTACAATTACCTTTTCCTTTTTTAGCGTAAACAATATTGCTTTTAAATAAAGATATTAATCTAAAAATCCCTTCGATCTGTGCAATTTAATTAGAAAATTTCATTTTAAATCCAAAACAATTCTTTATTCATTCATTCAATCACTTAACATAAATAGCCGATGCATTTGCGTCTTTACACTGTAAAAAAAGTTGCAGTAAAATTACATGTAAAATCGTTGGTAACAAAGTTGCCTACAATTTTACAGGTAAATTTGCTTCATAAGGTAAAATTTCTACCATCTAGTAAATTTCACATGCTGATGTGTTTTTCAAAGACTGTACTGTAAAATTCGTATGTAATATTTATATGAACTCTATATTTACCGAACACTGAAGTAATTTTCATATGTATTTTTATAAAGAGAGCAAGCAACTTACCTAATTCTTTTATAGCACCTAATAGGTCATACTGAATCGCTCAACCAGGGATAAGAATGAACACGGCTTACGCGAAACCTACGATTGTTTGTGACGTACATGATATCATTGAGCCAATAATAAGTTCGACAAACGAAGAATATACCTACGCGCACAGATAAATAATCCAATAACCAATCACATTGCGGCGTATGAATTTCGTATTTTCCATGATATCTATAGTTTTACCCGAAAATTCAAGTAAAAACAAATAAATATAAAAGATCCTCATACTTTTACAGCAAAATTAATAGTTCACTAGTAAAATTACTTTTAAAGTGCACTAAATACCCCAAAAAAAAATGTCAATTTTACACTTTTAAGTAAACTTTGAGAGTAAATACAAAATTGTACATGTTTTTTTCCTGTATTTTTCTTTTGAATTTTTGTTACATCTTAAACTTACATGAAAAAGCTATAAATTTTACCGAAATTTCTTTTTCCATGTTAAATATCCTAGAAAAAACACTGTAAAACAAAATTTACATGATTTATTGTGGTAAATTCACAACGTTATTACATGTAATATTCCTGATTTACCATGGCAAAATTACAGCAATTTTTTACAGTGTACATTACCAAAATCATTTTGTTCACTATAATTGTGAACCCTATAGAAGTGTGCACGGTGGGACAAAAATAATCCAACATTTTACGAGATGCTGCAAACGGATGCGCATACTACTGACGGGGAATTCTTAGGCGATATTCTACCACCCCTTGAACTTATATATCGGTCGAGCTGTTTTGAGTTTAGGTTTAGGTTACGGCAAGCTGCTGGGCAGATTCCCAAGGTGTCGGTGACGTACAGCATCTGACTGGTGAGGGTGGAGGAAGATCGTTAACTTCGGGAGGGCGCGCGCGTGCATGTTTTTCACTGGGAGGTGACAGAAAAATGCATCCCGTCTTAGAACATTTTCATCGGAGTGATGGCTAGTCGGCGTATGGCGGATGCTGCTTACGGGGTGATTGAACTTGGACCGGTGAGGAAGACGATGGTGGTGGATGGATGTGGGGCTCATTTTTTTTTTTGTTAAGATCGGATTTTAAGCGGTGACTCTCCCTACTGTATGGTTATCCAAGTGTGCTATTTCTAATTATGAATATCCTTTTTTTTAGGTGCGTTGCAGCATGGTGACGCTAGAGTGTGCTGTCTCTATTTACTTGCTACCCTAAGAAACACCTTAATTGTTCTGTAACATCATTTGAGCGGAGCAGTTAATAGTGAGTTAGGTTTCTTCGGTTAATAAGTATAAAAGAGTAAATTAATTAAGTATATGATCAACTTTTTATAAGGGTGTGGATCAAGAAGATAATCTTTTTGGGTTAACCATGATATTTAGCGAAGTCGGCAGAAGTAATTAAAGAGTGACTATACAGTGTGTTCAAAATGAAGTCGGCACTATCGCCAACTTCGTTATTATTCGAAGTCTGTTAAATTAGCAAACTAGTACCTAGTATTTTGTCTGTTGATCATGATAGCGAAATCAGAAAAGGAATTGAGTTTCGTATTTTGGAATATAATTTTTAAATGGAATTCCCTGTATATTTTTGCACATTTTGGAAGAATGAAGAGTTTTAATCTAAACTTTTTTGATACATGCACTACTCGTCTAACTTTAAAAGTAAAGAAATTAAGGCCTCTTGAAAAACAAAAAGCGGATAAGTTTCTGTCAAAATTAAATAGCCATAAACCTTTTTAGTTAAATTATATGTGATAACGTAATTAGTCACGTAAACTTTTGTTACCCGTTTCTTTTTCAGAACATTTAACAAGAAAAGAAGAGGTTTGGTAAACCTCATACTTTTTTTTCATATAAATTTGAGGAACAACAAATTGGAATAAATTATGGGAAAAAAACAATTTTATGTTGGCTACCAAAATTTGTAAAAAAAAAAAAAATATAAAACTGACAATTTTTTCGGATATTTATTACATATTAAATATAATTTGACTAGCGTTAGTTATTTTTACTTTTAATTTCGGGTACAAAAATATAAGAATTTATATGCTACAGTATGTGGATGGCTATTGGGTTGAGTACCTATACAGTATGATTTTTTTTACACTATTTAATACTAGAAATTCGCTAACATTTGTACAGGGAGGTCCACTATAAATAGTGTTAAAAATGTACCCGAACCTACTGTAAACAGTAAAAAGCGCCCTTCACAAATGGTAAAATCTATACACTTCTAGTGTATCATTAGTATTTTAGTGTAACTTTTCCTACACTGAGGACGATTTCTTAAATATGCATTAATCTTAAATTATTCTTTTAAATAGTAGTAAAAAAATATTTGTTAGGGGTCCTCAGAAAAAAATTTAATTAAAACAAATAGTGATTTAGGTAAGATATTTCTTTCTTGTTTAAAAACTTGCACAAAATCGATATCAATTGCGCATTGCCGGTTGATTTGCAAAGATCAAAGGCACCTATGCAACGGGAAACTGTTTTGATAGCAGTTACTAAGAAATATTTATTTGAAAAATAATAAGTATTTGATTGTTACATCTGCCATCATGTAGAAAACTTATAACTACATATGGAAAGCTAGTGTAGTGAAATAGGAGAACCGCCATCTTTACGGCAATTTCTGTACTCCTAGAATATGTTTAACGTGTTTGTTACAGGCCAGAAGACTAATCATCTTATAACAAATGAAATATTTTACGTACTAGTAGAAGTAATTCAAAATAAAATTTTACTAACTTCAAATTTAACAGGACATTCATAATATAATTTCTAGTTTATTGCTTTTTCGCCATTTACCATTCCAAGCTTCTCTCCCCTCAATTCTGCTATGAGATTGGGCTACGCCCAGCCGCAGCTTATGCTTATAGTAACACACGTTTACTAGTTTTAGTGTAATTTTTAACATGTATCCTGGTAAAGTATTTAACTAATTTTTAGTGTTTAGGGTAGTGCAGATTTAGCACTACAAAGTCTATATTTTTCTACACTAAAATATTATCGAATACACTAGCTAAAATTACACGCCAGAACTTTTTACTGTGTGTGTGTGTAAGTAACCACATTCGTTTGTTCAAATGATTATTCCCTTGATCATGTCATGGTGATTCACCGCACACAATCGCAAGTGTTGATTCTTTATCGGCGTAGCCTGCTAAAACTTTGAAGAGCATTCGAACTTATAAAGAGACAAATTAGTTAACGTATTGTCATTTTTTCTTTTTTTAATACGTACATTCTCCAACAACAAAAAAACCTACATTTCAAAATTACTTGGCTCGAGGAATATACAATTTATATAAAGATTACATATGAATTTTACAGAACAACTGCATATAAGCATATGAGATTTACAGCATTGTAAAAATTTAACTTTCTAAGCTGTAAAATCGTAGGCATCTTTACTACCAACGATTTCATATGTAATTTCACTTGTTTGTTAAAAAATTGGATGCGTAATTATTTCTAGGCTTGTAAATCCGAATTTGGGTGTTCTTTGAGGTTCCGTTTTGTGTCCTTTCTGTTTCGGATTTATAATGATGGTGCTATACTAACCAATTAACTATCAATTACAATAAAACTAACTAGCTATAGTGGTAGTAAATACGTGGCAGATCTTAAAAACAAGCTAATAAAAAATGACAAAACAGCCCCGCATCACAAAAAAAAACTATATAACTTAAGCTGATGCTATTGTTTTTCATTTGCAAAACACCCCCTAATAATAAATTCCCATAAATAGAGACCCGATTATATGCAAAGTACATATATTTTATTTTTTGCATATCTTTAATTATAGTCTATATGTAGACGTATTACACTAATTGAACTTAATTGGCGGATATATTGCATATTTAGGCATTTCTATGCATATTTTTACAAAAGTTGCATATATTGCATATTTAAGCTTTTTCTTATCCTTTCTATTAGTAAAAAGTTCCTAGTAATTCCTAATGTAGATCGACAACCGACAATTCTCAGAACGATAAATCTTTTACATTAGTTTCTCTAATACTTTTTTCCCAAGAACTGCACGTGTTTAATTTCGCCTAGCAGAAGGGATGTGGTAAATACGTTTCATTATTATTAATTCTCAAATAAACTATTCATTCATTGAATATCTTTGAGCGAAACAGCATGAATTGTGTTACGTTTTTAAATACTGTGCGTACATACAATGAGTATAGTGAACAAAATTTCTTTATGGATTAAGCCATATCCTGAACTGGTAAAGGATGGCGACAAAATATTTTGTCTAGCCTGCAGTAAACTGGTAAGTTTAATTTGACTAAAAGCTTTACAATTGTTTTTATTAATATAAAATGACAATTGTTGTTGTTGTAGGTGTCTTCTGAGAGAAAATACCTCATTGATCAACACGCTAAAACTCCATCACATATTGGAAAATGTGAAAAACTAAAGCGATCCGTATATGTGCAGCATTCTATACGTCAATGTGTAGCATCAACTTCACGAAACTCATAACAAGAAGAATATAATACGGATCTGTGTAACGCATTAATTTCGTCTAACATACCATTAGCAAGATTAAACAATGTTAATTTGAAATCATTTCTGCAAAAATATGGCGAACATAATATACCTGACGAAAGTACCTTGCGAAAAAATTATGTCACATCATGTTACCAGCAAACAATAGCAGAAATTCAACAATTGGTAGGGAATAATTTTATTTATATCATGGTAGATGATAGTACGGATAAGTGTGGCCGTTATATTGCCCATTTGTTAATAGGAATTCTTCATGAACATATTGTAGGTAAATCATATTTAATTTATTGTAAAGAACATCAAAAAACAAATAATGTGACAATTGCCCAATTCGTTCAAGAAGGTTTATCAAATTTCTATTTACCTGGAAGTATACCTTGTGTAAAAATTTTACTAATGTTGTTCGACGCTGCACCATACATGATAAAAGCGGCGCAAAATTTAAACATTTTTTATAGTAACATTATTCATACCACTTGTTTAGCTCATGGGTTCAATCGTGTAGCCGAAAACATTAGGAATCAATTCCCTTTGATTAATGTTTTAATTAGCAATGTCAAAAAAGTATTTTTAAAAGCACCTTTACGAATCTAATTTTATAAGGAGCGACTTCCCGGTGTTAAGTTGCCTCTTGAACCGATTATTACGAGATAAGGTACATGGTTAGAGGCTGCAATTTTTTTCGCCAATAATTTTGAAGGAATAAAAAATGTAATTCTTGAAATCACTGCTAACTGCATTGCTCTAGAAAACTGTAAAAAGATAGTAACATCAACAGAATTGCTACAAAACCTTTTGTATATTAAGTCAAATTATAGCTTTGTTTCAAGTTCCATTCGTAAACTAGAAACGCAAGGGATGTCGCTCTCGGAATCAGTCGAAATAGTAGACGAATTTTATATGCTATGTAAGAAGGTTAAGGTACAATAGTATTCTATATACGATAAATTTAAAAAGTGATAAATAAAAATGCGGGGTATTTGAAATTGAAGTAAGTTAAGAAAATTTTGGAAAGTGAAACAATAAACGATTTCGACTTTAATTTTAGTTTAGAATGTATTGCAAAGTTAAAAAAAAGCACCAATTACATCTGTGGATGTTGAAAGAAGCTTTTCTATTTCGAAACATATGTATTCTGATAGAAGACAAAACTTTCTTTTTACACAATTTTGAAAAATATTTAATAATAAATTGTTTTAGAAATATGTTGTGAAAAAATTTTGTGCAATAAAGTTAATGTTTAAATTTCTGCTCTTATTTATTTTATGTAAAAAATTTGCGTATTGTCGCAATTTTTTTGTATATACATATGCCCCAGGTTTATACATATTTTCTCAAAAATCGATGCATATAATCCGGTCTCTACCCATTAATATTTATTTATGACAAAGTTTAGTTTAGTTCCAGATACGCTAATAGAGGCCCTGTATATCACAATCGTATTGATAAACTAAGCGACATCTACTGTTGGAATAGTGAATGATTGGCCCGCCTGACTGATTATGCGACTATTGCTCACCGCAGCGTAAAACATACAGCGCTTTAGCGCCACCTACGTCTATACCGCAATACAATAAAGCGAAAAGCGAACCGATTATAAAAAGCGCGATTCGTCAAAGCGTGTAATGAGACCGGCGCTCGGCGCCATCTAACCGCGACGGTATAGAAACTCTTTTCGATTGTTCTTCGGCGATTTCGAATGCTGGAAAAAAGATTGACCATCGGCAACACTTTTACAAGAAGGAGAAGATCCTAGCATACGGAATGATATACCGAGAGAGAGCGCCATTAGGTCGAGATTCGGTCGTCTGTTATTTCTCCTACAGATACTCACACATACACGCAAACTCATATAAAACGAAATTCTTCGTCGTTCCATCCTTGTCTGAACGGGAATTCCTAACTACCTGGTTCTTCAATTGAGGAGAGGGTCTCGTGGAATGTTACCAGTTTTTCCTTTTTTTTTTATTTTATTTTGTTTGTTCTCTCGTACCGTCAGCTATATACAGCGTTCATTTATGAGGAGGCCGCTCTTGTGTGTGCTCTGGAAACGACTTATGAAGTTGCCGCAAAACGGAGACAAAGTAACGTGTACGCAAGTTCACCGCCCTGTGGTGGAGAAGGATCGTTTTTTTTCTTTTTGGCGAATTAGATTGAAGGAATCCAAAGGCTGTACTAGGTATATCACCCGCAGAATATTGACAATAAATAAAATAATAAAAAAAGAAATATGAGAAGGATCTTGTGGTATTCGTATACAATGTGCACCCGGCTAACACGTTGAAAGATATACATATTAGTAATGGCTGGTCGATTGTGTTGGGACGACTGCCCAACGCGTAATGTTCGGAAATTCCGATTAATAGACAACCGGACATAGGTGAGGAAATAAAAGCTAGGCGCAGAAAATAAATGTATAGGGGCGCTAAATTCAATGCTAAAAAAATAAACGATCAAGAAAGCTGAAAATACAGACATACAGTGTGTTAAAAAAAGGTTGTCGGATATTTTACCCAATTGTAGTACTGGTGGAAATAAACAAAAAAGTCTTAGCCAACATGGGTCCGCAATTCAACTGTTTTTGACATATAGCCGATTGCATATTGTCTTAGTAGGATAAAAATTTTCAAAGAAATTCTTATCGCAATGTAATTAAACAAATGTTTATTTAAAGTAAAACTAAAGAAATTGTTCTACATGTCCACCGTTCATTTCTAAGCACGCTCCCCACCTTCTTATGAAAGATCGACGCAATCTTTCGAAAATTCCTGGAGTCCTCCGAATTTCCTCGCAACAATTTACGATTCGTTGCCTGAGTTCTTCCAAATTGTTACAGATCGTGCGTACACTAATTATTTTAGATGCCCCCAAACATAGAAGTCTAGAGGTGTCAGGTCAGGGGACCTAGGAGGCCATGCAGTTGGTCTCGTTGTAATGTTGATTTAAGAAATTTCTAACTACGATGGAAAAATGCGCAGGAGCTCCATCGTGCATAAACCACATATTTAATCTGTTAAAAAATGGCACGTCTTCCAACAAAACGGTAATCATTTCTTAAAAAATCCAAGTATACTTGTCCCGTTAAACGATTAGGGAGAAATACTGGACCAATTAAACAGTCTCCAAAAATAGCAAGCCAAACATTTAGCGAAAAACGGTTTTGGTGATGCAGTTCAACAACAGCATGGGGATTTTCATCTGCCCAGACGTGATTGTTATGAAAATTGAATATTTCGTCTCTTGTAAACCCAGCCTCGTCACTAAATAAAATCTGAGTCGCAAAATTAGGAGTTTCTGCCAGCTTTCGTAAAACCCAATGACAAAAAACCCTACGTGCATCATAATCGAGAGGAGCAAGAACTTGCACGCGTTGAATGTGGTAGGGATAGAGCTGCTGTTCCCGCAGAATTCTCCAAATGAGAGAATGACTGACGTTCAGTTCTGCGGCAAGTCTTCGGGTGCTAATATTTGGGTTGTCGTCTACCCGTCTCAAAATATCTAATTCTACTGCGGGAGAAGAAACTGATCTAGGTCTACCAGAACCACCATTAATTTTAAATGAATCAGTTTCGGACAGCCGGATATGAAGTCTTGAGAAAATCTTATCACTCGGTAACAACCGATTTGGAAATTCTTCGGCATACATACGCCGTGCTTCAGTGGCATTACCATTCGCACGACCGTACATAAAATGCATATCGGCCATTTCTGCATTTGTGTACTTATGCATAATTTGAGAACAAAAAAAAATTGACGCAAATGATAAATAATCTGATGACAGATGTCTGACAGAACTATTTTTAAGTCACAATCAGTTGTTTGACAAAGGGAACTATTCTCAAAACCGAAAATGTTTTTTTTTTTATTTTAAAATATGCAATCGACTATATGTCAAAAACAGTTGAATTGCGGACCCATGTTGATTAAGACTTTTTTGTTTATTACCACCAGTACTATAATTGGGTAAAATATCCGACAACCTTTTTTAACACACTGTATAGAGCAGTGATCAGACTAATAGTTATCTTCAGATGCGAGGTGTGGACCCTGAATAAAGAGGAGGTGTGCAAGGAATGGAGTTATGGAAAAAAGTTCATAAGGAAAATATTTGGAGGTAAAATTGAGAACGGCACATGGAAAAGAAGAACAAGTAAAGAGCTATATGAGCTTTTTAAGAAACCAGGAATTGCGGGAGTGGTAAGAGCACAGCGTTTGAGGTGGATGGGGCATATAATAAGAATATAGACGACCATAGAATCCCAAAGATGGTTATGGTGCGGAGTTTGGGAGGAAGAAAAAGAGTTGGTAGGCCGCGACAATGATGGAAGAAGGAGATGGAAGAAGATATAAGAAGAATCAATATTAGGAACTGGAGGGAAGAGGCAAGAGACAGAGGATAGTGGAAGAAGATTGTGGAACAAGCCAAAGGCCAACTGGAGTTGTAGAGCTTTCTTATATACAGGATGATTCTCAATATATGCGACAAACTTTAAGAGCTGATTCCTGAGGTTATTTTGATCATAAAAGTTCCTATGAGTATATGTCCGAAAACGGTTTGGTTTTAAAGTTATTGAATGTTTAATAATAAATTATGAACTATGACTAACACGATATAATATCACAGTTAGTTCTTCAAGAACTATTGTGTTGAGAGGGAACTGTTTGTCATTTCAATATTTGTCAATAGCTGTCAAGAGTATTCATTCAGTTTATTGCCAGTTTCTGTTTTCTAAAATGAATTACACGAATGTTGAGATGTGTGATATGCATTTCGTTTACGGTCTTGCCAATGGAAATTCGCGTGCTGCTAGACGTCTTTATGAAGAACGATACCCGAACCGTATCATTCCGCATCATTCAATATTTGCCCGTCTTCACCAACGTCTTAGTGAAACGGGAAATTTAAAAAAACGGACGACTGATAACGGGCATCCATCTACAGTGAGAACTCCACAAGTTGAAGAAATGGTACTAAATGAAATTGAGGAACATCCTACTACAAGCACCAGAAAAATTTCGTTTGCTTTAAACATTAGTCAGGCCACAGTTTGGAGAATATTGAAAGATCAACTGTTGTATCACATTCAACGGGTGCAGGTACTTTTGCCGGCAGATTTTCCGCAAAGAGTAGCTTTTTATCAATGGATGCAACACAAAATCGCACAAAATCCTGACTATTTGGCTCAAATATTCTTCACCAACGAGGCTACTTTCTCTAGAAACGCGATTATTAATTTTCATAATAATCACATATGGGAAAATCCGCACGAACTAGTGAATGCCCGTCATCAACATCAATTCTCTGTCAATGTGTGGGCCGGAATTGTTGGAGATCACTTGATAGGTCCACATTTTTTACCGATGCGGTTAAATGGCGAGGTATAACGCAATTTTCTTGAAGAGGAGCTACCACTACTGCTGGAAGAAGTTCCGTTGCAATTAAGATTACAAATGTATTTTATGCATGACGGTGCTCCAGCGTATTTTAGTTTAGTTGCTCGCGAGTTTTAGGACAATACGTATCCAGATCGATGGATAGGACGGGGAGGTCCACAACCGTGGCCTCCTCGGTCTCTAGACTTAAATTCTTTGGACTTTTTTTCTCTGGGGTCACCTTAAATCATTAGTTTATACGACTCCTATTGAAAATATCGATGAACTGAGAAATCGAATTATCGCAGCTTTTCAAAGAATTCGAAATACCCCTGGTATTTTAGAACGGACTCGCCAGTCAATACGACGGAGGATAGAAGCTTGTATTGCATTTGGGGGCGGTCATTTTCAACAATTAGTATAAGTTAATTTTGTTTTACTAATTATTTTGTTAATTTATAATAAAAACATGAACTATGTTAACTTACTATTAAACATTGTACAACTTTAGAACTAAGCGATTTTGGACATATGTTCTTATGAACTTTTATGATCAAAATAACCCCAGGAATCAGCGCTTAAAGTTTGTCGCATATATTGAGAATCACCCTGTATTTTATTACAATGTTAAAGATTTTTTTCTAAGAAACATAAATTTTGCCATTAATATTCACCCAACATTTTGTATATCTACCCCCATTGATTGCCGAAAATTATCCAAAAAAGTGATTTTTATTTTATGATTACTAGTAGTAGGTGGTGTTAATTCATATAAGAAAATATTTCTCTTGTTCTTTTAATGTTTTGAAGTATATTACGCACACTCTGCTACAATTTCAATATGAGATATCCGAAACAACTTACATGCTCGTTGGAATTAATTCAGTGTTATCGGGTTAAAAACTCACCCATACGTTGGAACAAAATTAATTTTACTAATTTTTTTAGTGTGTACTGTGAGTTTGAGCATACTCGTTCTTTTTTTTATGAGCCAACAGTACTTATATACTGGCTTCGTGTCAAAACTTGCAAGTTGCAATAAAACGATTGGCATTATTGAACGCAATTGGCACATAGTTACAGGATATTAAGCATGCTAGTGATAAATCTTAACATTTTAGTTATGGAACATAATCTATTAATATTTCCATTAACACACAATCGCATATTGGAATAAAATATAAAAATTCAATTGAGTGGCGCGTAATAATATCAAATCATAGCTACTCATTCCGGCATCACAGTAAAGTGAAAATTAATTTTGAAACAGGAACACTTTCAGTACGAGTAAATGCTTCTCTCTTAGAAATTTACAATTTATTTTCTTATTATTCCATTGCGTCTTACATTCACAGAATTCATTAAGGTTTGGCATAGCTCCAAATGGTATTGAAATACCCCCGATTCTTCGAACATTCTTAAGAGAATAAATCTAAATTCTGGTATGTATTGACAATGACTAATAATTTTTTTCAAAGAAATTTCCTGAATGAATTAAGAACATAAATAACTTAAGAGCATTCAAGAGACACATTTTTATTAATTTATAACCCCTATATTATTGATGTTTATCTAGAGAGACAGACTTATAATCTTAAAGCAATTTTTTATTTTTAACGTTTCTCAAACTCTACTTCTGCAAGTGAAAATTGAGATTAGTTAGTACATAAGAAAGCACACACAGAAGCTTGTACCAAATGTAGGTAAAATTCCAAAGAAAATCATTAGAGTTATTTTCGAGAAAATATCAAAAAACCAAAAAATCGGAAAAGTAAACTTGGTCTTTTTTAACCAAAACTTTTTCTTTCTTCTCAAGATACCTAACGCAAATATCAAATATATAAATACTCTCGAATAAATCGTTCTTGAGATAGAAAGGAAAAAAGAAGGGTTATGTAAGGGACATTTTGGGGTGGCTAAAACCCATGTATATGATATTTTGGGAAAAAATCCAAAAAACACGCAAATTTTAGTTTTTTTAATGCAGTTTATGCATCTTACAACCTCCATCATGCACCACTGATTTTATTAAACCAAAATGGTCGAATTGTCAGGAAGAACACTGAGAGAAATATCCTTTTCATTTAAAAGGAATTGCATTAAACCAAAAGTTTTTGCGTTTTCTATATGGCTAACATGATTTGGTGTTTCCTGGAAAAGAAATATAATTTTAAGTTCACGCATTTCTTCGAAAATAATATATTCTTTTAAGTGAAAGATATTGATAGTGGATTCAAGTCCTCTTTATTTTGAACTTGAAAGCTATACAGATTGGCAGAAAACCGTAAACATGTTGATTCAAGAGGTTTGTCCTTTTCTTATAACATTTATTCATTTTAGACTTAGACATAAACACAACAAAATGTCGTGATCATTTTCAATCGAAATGAAAATGAATTATCTCCAAAAAATCCATGCACTAAGAAGGGATTTGGCGTTAAAATGTTGTAAATCCTACTAGAAGTATTGGGGGAGTTGGTCGCAGTGACCATCCTACACTGTTGAAAATATTACGGTGTTGGCGTTAATTTTGCGCTAGTCAAATATTTTAGTGTTGATTTTTACAAACTTTGCCAGACGAATTGACTACATGTGTTTAGTAGAACAGAAATTACTAGAATTTGGTGTGAATTCTTTGTTCAGGTATGAAGGATTACTATTTTCTCTAGACATTCAGAAGCATCAACCAATCAGAATTTTCCCTCGGATAGAAATATAGAAACCCCACCTAATCTAATACGGTATTGCATTATACGCACCACCTGCATTGCACGTGTATCTGTTTTCGAGTTTGTTTCTGCATATTAACATATCCAAACAAACCATCAAATGTGACTGACCTGCAAAGTGTAACCTTGTGTTATTAAACGTTAATTCCAGTGGGCATAAAAAATTTCAACATCTTAAAGATGTATTGGGAACAACTATTTACGTAATTAGTTCAGATTTGAATCAAATAGCATAAACATTCACTTAATTTTATAATGGTTCTCAAAAAAATCATTTTAAAATTAGTACGTTTAGTTGAAACCAAAACTTTGAATGAGTGGTTCTGTATATTTATAATTGAGAAAACGTCTTAAAGAGAGAATATTATAGCACTAAGAAATAGGAGTTGCATATTTAAAAAGACGTTGTGTTTAGAAAACGGTGTTAAATCATCCAATAGATGGCATTCATTTAGTTAAATAGCATAGTAATTTGTCTATCTAGATCAAATAACATTGTGACTAGAAGTATATCATAATTCCACCGTGTTAGTTGGGACAAATACCCCCTAGCAATAGGCAATACTTGACTATCTTTGTTCGTCAAAATTGAAACTTCTATAGTTCTCGACAAAATTAAACGAAAAGAGTGTGGACCTCTCCTGACTATTAAATTAGTCAAAAAAGTGTTAAAATTTTCAACAGTGTAGCACTTCAGTGCGCCGTTAAAGAAATCATCCTTTCAATGGCGATGACGCTTATCATATGTTCATGTTGTTAAATTACCCAGGATTAGTATGATACTGCTCGTAGTTTCCAGCCTATTTGTGCGAATATTATCTGTTACTTTGAATGAAATAGGAGATGCGCCATCTATGCGACCAATTTATCTCTACACATAAGTTATACTGCTCATCTCCTGTACTATATGGGGAGAAACTTGCTATACGAAAAATAAATGCGATATTTAATTTTTTACTTCCATGTAAATATTTAGTTAAATTAATAAATACTGCGCTAGATTCAAATAAATCTACTAACTAAATTATTTATGTGATTGAATACAGAAATATTTTTAATATTCCTAAATCAAGTAGTAATTTAGTAACTGTAACCAAATGCACGAAAAATGGTTGAAAACAACAAGATCGTTTTGAAAATTTGAATTTGAAAATGTGTTTTAGGGATGTAGCTTTAGGGGTCTGTATCTCTCCCAGCAAGTGAATATCAGCAGCTAAAAAAAAATACGGGTGGATGATTTTTGACTGCTCTACACGTCTGCAAAATTTTTATCAAAATCAGAGATGGCCAGTTGGGTGACTTTGCTTGTTAGAAATACTACGTCATTTTACTAATGATGCCTATAGCTTGAAAAGGCGGTATAGTCATGGTATTATACATACTGCTGTGGTTTGGCACCCCGAGGGTTTTAAACTCTATGCTGTTATTTTAGAAATCTGTTTTTGTCAATGTTTCGGGCAAATTCTCTCAGAACTTAATATTTTATTTTTAAGTAAGATTTTGGCTGATTGATTTGATTGGTTGTGTAATTTGTTAATTTAAATGTTCAGTTATTTAAATTGTTTTCACCTTTTTAAATTGATAGTGTTTACTCATGTTAGCTCATGTCCTTCTTAAATGTAGTTGTTTTCTGTGATCTTTGCATTTTATGTGCGCTTGCCGAGAGCACGCAGATGTTGTAAATTTTATATATATATGCGACTGTTACCCGGAGGCCTTTAGTTACTTGATTTGATTCTCGGAATCAAATACAAGTAAGTTCTTGTATTTTTATTTTCATTGCCGCCATTTTGGTATCTTAATTTTAATTTAAAATTTGATTCGTTTATTTTGATTTTATTTCATCGATCAGGCAACTCAACGTTTTAATAATTGATATTATATAATTGTGCACATATTAGATATAAGATCCGTTATTATAATTTGATCTAGAAGTTTTTTTCTTTTTGGTTTAAAGAGTTTAAATTTTTCCGTTTCTTAGTTTTCAAATTAGTTTTTTTTTTAGTGAAACACCTCGGTTTAGGTGAAAAGAAGCTTTGTGCTTGTGTTTAAATAACAATTATATTATACTTGTTTTATCCACGTTTAATTAATTTTGTTTGGTTTAAATTTTGAAACCATGGGGATTTTTTGTGAAATAGGATTTTCTTCTAGAACAAATTTACCTTATTGTTTGTTTAAGGGATTTGCATCGTCCTTTTTAATATGTAGAGTTCTGTATGCAGTTTTGTTTTCGGCCAGAATCTTAAATTCACGGTTTTCATTTCTGCATCATTGTATTAATTGTTTTATAATAAATTTAATGATTTTATTGTCATCAATTTCGTTCTTTATTTTTGATTACTTTACGCCCACATTTTATTTTTCATGTTAGTTCAATTCTGAGGATAACCTTGAGGTTATTAGTTCTTTTGCGCCCTTAATTTTTATCCGCTGAGCTGCTAGTAAATTTAAATTTTCATTTTTTTTTTTTATTTTGCATTTTTGCTGGTACCATCAGTACACAGCAATACGCATACAGGGTTAAGGCAATTTCCCTAGCTATCTGGCACTATAAACTATAGTTTTACTCTAAAAAAAGAAAGACACAATAACTAGTAGTCCAAAAGTCAATTTGTGCACCATTTAATACACCTTCTGTGATAGTACTAATTCACCCTTATTATACTTAAAAAAGGGCTAATAATAGTAAAATAAACTTACTATTAACTACTGCAACTTAAAACTGATAAAAAATAATTTAGATAGAAAAAAAAACTGTTTTGAAGAAGGAATAAGTTAATAGATGTAACTTATAACTAACTGAAAAGTGTTTCTTCCAATTATATTATTTATATTACATTTTTTTTTCTAAAAATCTATTTATTTACATATTACACCCTTTCATATACTTTTCACCATTTCCTCATTAAAAAAAAAAAAATGATATAAATACTTATCCAGTTAACAAAAAAATATAATTCTCAATACGTTGTAACGTTTGCATGTTCTCTCCTTGTCAAAAAAATCTGTGCGTTTCGTGCGCTTGTATGTTGGCGTACGACAACTGTACTTTAGACCCATTATCTGGCCCCTCGCTCATACCCGAAATACCTGACATTTTTTAAAAACTCAATTCCGCCTTTCTCGGAATCCGATGGCCGGCAGTTGGCCAAAAACTAGTTACTATTACAAAAATTTAAGCGAGACTACCCAGCACAAAGGGAAACAGGACGATACCTCATGCGTGTGTGCCGTTGACACAATCGCGGGGGAAAAGCGAGGCAAATATACTTTGGAATATGATTTCTGTTCTGTCAAGATTTAGTTTAAATACGTACATACACACTGAGACAACAGATTATTTTAATTGAATGTAGCGTGCTGTTTTGCCGGAAGACTATTTTCTTTCTAAAGACATGCTTTTCGACGAAAAGTAACCGTAATTAAATGGAATGCACTTTAGTTTTGATTAATATTTTATATGTCTTTAATAACTTTCTATTTAAGTAAGACAATACACATTACATATTATATTTTATATTATGTACATATTTAACAGCATATTTTAGTTTCTTTTAAGTATTATTGCATTATAAACAGTATTTTAAGTAAAAAATGCAAGCACCTGCATTTAAGCTGAGTGCTTTTTTACGCGGAAGTATTTTAGTTTTATTCATTCCCACAAGAATAAGTTTCAGATTAATATTTTTCGCGCGAGATTAAAGAAATTTCAGAGATAACTGGAATCTTTTCAGTTAATGCTGACTTACTTACAAACCAAGGAACTTTACAGCAGTATCTAGTATTTGAAGGTGTTAAAACTGTTATATACAGGAAAAACGATCTTGATGTTTTCAACCATTTTTCATGCATTTTGGTTATAGTTACTAAATTATTACTTGATTTAGGAATATGAAAAATATTCCTGTAGTCAAACAAACAAATAATTTGGTTAGTAGATTTATTTGAAGCTAGCGCAGTATTTATTAATTTAACTAAATATTTACATGGAAGTAAAAATAAATATCGCATTTTATTTTCGTATAGGAGTTTTCTCCCCATATAGTACAAAAATGAGCAGATATACTTATGTGTAGTAGAGAAATTGTCGCATAGATAGCGCATCTCCTATTTCATTCCAGTAACAGATAATATTTCGCACAAAATAGGCTGGAAACTACGATCGTAACATACTAATCTGGTATATTTACCAGATCAACATATGATAGGCGTCATCGCCATTGAAAGGATTATTTCTTTAACGGCACACTACACACAAAAAAAACTATTCTTTACTGAAGAGTATATATTTATTTGGAAATATATATTTAGTTTAAATATGTCATCCTTCTTTTTAAGATAGCATTATCCAACAAAATACATATCTTTTCTTTACGTGAGACTTTGATAAGTTCATCAAAAATACTTAAAAGGAAACTGATCCTCTTAGGGTGATAGTAGATATGCTCATTTCAAGAGCAATGTCGAGCTTATTTAGAAGTGAAGTAAATACTTTTAAGAAAATTATAAATAAGTTTAATATGAAGATAAATAGATATACATGTATCTTTAGTCTAAATGTTTATATTATTCAATGTAGTAACATCTATTTTTATATTAAGAATATCAAATTTTAAATTGAATTTATTCATTCCTATTGCCTATTGGTTGGCATCATAGGTACAAATCGTTCCTGATTGGTAACTGATGACGAAAGCAAACGCGTATGAATAAAGTATATGGTACCATCTAATGCAGCAGTACAACGAGTATAACAAACCCCGCTAGCGAGCGAAACACGTCTGAAGTCTGGAGTGCATCGACCAAAAGCAAGTCAGTGCCATTTCGATAAAAAAAAATGAATGAATTGTTGTTGAATAGGTGTCTCCTGTTTGTTACATGTGACCATTTGCATAGACGTTTCGTCTACTATAATTGTTAATTAATAATCTGGACTTCACTTTAAATACTTTATTACAAATCGTTGTTTAATTGTCGGTTAAGCGATTTGTTTTCAAACTAATAAAAGCAAGGTAACATTTACAAACTTATATTACAAACAACATCCATAAAACAACCTATGGATTGTTATATGGATAACCTAAGAATTTAAAGTAGCAAATAAAATGTATTGCTCTAATAAAGTGGTAAACTGACTTTTGGGTAACAGCGTACTGCTAATACCAATAACTTTACCTGGGTTTGGCAACCATAATTTTGTTTTCTTCAAAATTAGTTTTAACCCTTAACAGATGGCGTGCAATTTTTATCCCTGCCAAATTCCGTGTCACCAGTTAAGGGTTAATTTATCAACAAAACTTGCATTACTTTTTTCAAATAAAGCATGATTAACATGATTAAAAATGGATTTTTGATCGTGATAAGTATGTAGCGTCATTCTATAAATACTCTCTCTCTAAGCAACCTACGTCCTTGTCAACTAAAATTCAAGTTTGAAATAAAGAATATTTCGAGACGACAGATGTTGGAAGCTGAGCGACATTCTTTTGGTTTGTCGATTAATTGTAAAATTTGAACTAATCGAACAATCAAAACCATGTCGTTCACCTCCTACCCCTGTTGTGTCGAAGTATATGTGAGCCATTAGGATTGTCATTCTAAATCAACAAAACTCTCAATTCTAAAAAAAGGAAGCTTTAAGACAAGTAAATGGTAAGTATATCTATTTTCTATGCAAATATATAATGAATACCAAACCTTCCTTTAGTTCGTTTCAAATAATTCATTTACTACTCAACCATATTGAAATGGTTAATTTAAGAAAAACAATTTTTTCCACATCTCAATTCAAGTAAAATAACTGTTGAAACAAGTGGATGCTACTTTTTTACAAGTAGAATATATTGCTAAATTAACTCGTTCTTAAAATCAACTCAAGCACTTTATTTTACATCCAAGAGTATCGAACTCTTTAACATAAGAGTAATATATCGTATTCCAAGAATATGGCTACCTTATAAGATAAGATATTGCATTTTACTTGTTACAAGTATGTACATCTTCTCTAAACTTACTTTTGCTTTAAATTACAAAAAGGAAATGTTTCTTTATAACAAAATATTTATTTGCGCATATAGGAACTTTACCATATTATTCAGCTAAACCTTACATATTTTGATTAAGTTTAATTTTTTTTTTCTGTGTTAGTAGTGCTTAGGATGTCATTGCGACCAACTCCCCAATACTGCTAGGATTTACTACATTCTAACGCAAATGCCCCCCCCCCCCCCCCCCCCTTAGTGCATATCGTTTAAGATAATCATTTTCATTCATTGAAAATATTATTTGTTATTTTACACTTAAGTTAAATGAATAAACTTATAAGAAAAGAAAAACCTCTTGAATCAAAATGCTTACGTTTTCTGCCAATTGATACACTGTTGAAATATTACGTTGTGGCGTTATTTTGCGCTAGTCAATATTTAGTGTTGATTTTTACAAACTTTGCCGAACGAGTTGACTTACGCGTATTTAATAGAACAGAAATTACTAGAATTCGTGTGAATTCTTGTTCAGATACGAGGATTGACTATTTTCTAGACATTCAGAAGCGTCAACCAATCAGAATTTTCCCTCGGATGAGAAATTTAGAAACCCCACCTAATCTAATACAGATTGCATTATACGCACCACCTCTTGCACGTGTATCTGTTTTCGTGTTTATTCTCCCGTATTAACCATATCCAAACAAACCACCAAATGTGACTGACTTGCAAAGTGTAACCTCGTGTTATTAACGTTAATTCCAGTGGCATAAAAATTCGACATCTTAAGAATGTATTGGAATATCTATTTTACGCAATAGTTAGACTTGAATCAAATAGCTAAAACTGCTTAATTTTATAAGGGTTCTCAAAAAATCATTTTAAAATTGGTACGTTTATTGAAACCAAAACTTGTGAATGAGTGGTTTTGCATATTTAAATTTGAGAAAACGTCTTAAAGAGAGAATATTATAACACTAAGAAATAGGATTGCATATTAAAAGGTTGTTTTAGAAATGGTGTTAAAACACCAATAGATCGCATTCATTTAGTTAAACATCTATAATTTGTCTAGTCTAGATCAAATAAAATGTGACAGAAGTATTTACAATTCCACGTGTCAGTTGGACAAAACTAACCCCTTAGCAATCGACAATGCTTGACTATCTTTCTCGTCACATTTAAACTTTTATAGTTCTCGACAAATAACACGCAAAGAGTGTGGACCTCTCTGCTAATTAAATTAGTTAAAAAAGTGTTAAAATTTTCAACAGTGTAGTTTTCAAGTTCAAAATAAAGAGGACTTGAATCAACTATCAATATCTTTCACTTAAAAGAATGAACTGTTTCAACGAAAGATATATTATTTCCGAATAAATGCCTGAATTTAAATTTATATTCCTTTTTAAGGAAACACCAAATCATATTGGCTATATAGAAAACCCAAAAAGTTTTGGTTTAATGCAATTCCTTTTAAATGAAACGGATATTTCTCTCAGTGCAATATCGAAAGTCAGCTACACAGTTAATAAACGGAAAAAATATATATTATCTAATATCTTATTAGTACCTTCTTCTATTTCTCTTTTCCATCGGTTTCCACACCAGTATTCTTCAAGAGTACTTATACAAAATTTATCACACAACAAAATATGAGTATTTTGAAATCCCGCCACAAAACTGTTTATTGAATTTTTAATGTTAATGTACCCTTAAAACGACCCTAGTAGCAAAATTTAAATTTCCCGCAAGTAATATTTTATAACTTCAACATTGAGACACGAAATTACCAATGATTTTGTAGATATTAGATTACTAGTTACTTTGATGTCTTTCTGTTGAAGTTACTAAGAATAATTGTGGGAAATTTAAATTTTGCTACTAGGGGAAATCCGACAACGTTTCTTCATTCAAGGTAATAATAGCCAAGTCAGAAGATAGCAGCTAATAAATAAATCCACTAGATAGATATTTAAAACTAACATTTTTTTTAAGGAATTTTAATTTAGTTCAAAAAACCATCAATTTTAGCATTCAAAATCCCGGCAAAAGGGATAAATCCCTGCAGTCGGCAACACAATCATTTATATAAACATAAATAATAACGTTCCTGTGATTTACAGCAGTGATATATTCACCTGTATCTTGTCGCATGACAGCGAAGAAATCCTACGCGCAAACGCGACATATATCTACCTTAAAATACACGTGTATGTATGTAAATGGCATTTCAGTTTCGGCTTGAACTTGCGGTATGTTTGAGATAAAGAAAAAAAAACCGTAAGCGATATCAATATTGACTTTATCCGCTTCGTTCACACGTAACGCAACATCTAGGCACATTCTACGCACAATTCACGGCATGCTTTCACCGTTAAACACGCCGGAGACGTCCAGGAACGCGCGGTAAATTCAAAAAAATCACATTTAGAAACTAACCTCCTTCGTCAGCCAACTTGGAGACGACACTCATAATATGCGGCAGGTATGTAGTCATGGTGTCGGCCGGCGCTAACCTGAATAGATCCATTAGAATTCTCCATACCATCAACCTGCAAACAAGAGAAGAAACACTATATAGTTGTGTTATACAACAACACCTTCATAAGTAACAACATATTCATCTAAATACATGACGTTGATGTCGCGGGGTGTTTTTTAGAGCCGCGTAATAACCAATAACTAACCTCGGTGACGTGATCGATTGGCGGTATTTTCAGGCGGATGGCCGGAAACGGCGGTTGGTGGATTTTCCGCGAAGTCGAGGCGTTGGGCGCGCGAAGGAACGAAGCACGTGGTGCCGTACGCGAGGACGCGGTACAACAAATTGGCGGGAACGCGGATCGGGGAGAGGCGAGGACGGCCAGTGCGCACGCGCGCCCTCTCGATCCTAGAGCGGAGCGCCGCGCTGCGTCGAGGTATTGGCGGAAATTTTACGCGAGAGCCTGAGTGAGGAACGCGGCGAGCACGTGGCCCGTGATAGAGGAATGCGGCGGCGCGATTCGGCAAAGCCGATTTCGAATGTTTGCGAATTTCAGGCGATTACGGCGGGAAATACGAATATAGTGAGATAGGTATTATTAACGTTTTTCCCCGATATTAGTATGGGGATCTCGGCAACTAGCTGAGATAAAGAGACTGATGGGGAATGAATTGCAGTTTTATGAGCTGAATTAAATGAGCGTTTGATTTTTGGAAAAAATGCATAGCTAATTAGATATCTAACAAAACTATTTTTTTTTATTATTTCTTCTGGCGATTTATTATTAAATTTAGAGAAAAGCTATAAAGGAGATAGTTATATGCAATTACATGTTTAATAAGATATTAACTCTAACAAAACTTTTTATTTAAGCTATAATTTTTGAGATATGACAAAAAAATAAGTTTTTCTAACGGAAACCATATAATCGGTCATGACTTCATAAAGAACGTATTTTTTTCAACACTTCACATATTTATTTTTGCAAATAAATAAACTACGGCCATTTTTTTTCCTCTTGTAAGTACCTAACTGTTCACCTACTGAGGCTATGGAAACAATTTATAGATTCACATCGTGTTTGATAACAAATCTCTTTTAATTTCGAAATTATAATTATAATTATTTTGGTGTGAAATGTATATTCCGTTCGAATTACGATTTTATATAGAAATAATTTCTGAGAAACTAATAGACAAAAAAAATGATAAATTAAAAAACAAAAAAGAAATAGTGATCCAACTAAAGTAGTAGTAATTGAAATATGTAAGTATAAAAAACTTAAAACTAAATATGTTCAAAAACGTCCATTAATATTAGCAAAGCAGTCGTTCCGCGACAAATAAGATATTTAACTTATACTTTCTACAGCAAAATTGAGATTTATAGTATTTAAATTAATATATAATTAAATATTTTTTTTATCTTAAAAAAAAAAGTATTTAATCTATTCAAGTCTAATTACAATAAATACTATAAATCTCATTTTTGCTGTAGAAAGTACAAGTTAAATAAATTATTTTCTGCTAAATGTAACTCACTCATCAAAAAATTAATAAATGTAGAGATTTTTGAAAATCGATTTGTTAATGATGTTACTTTTAGCTAAAATTATACTTAAAAGATTCCGAAATCACAATTGAATCTGAACGTTTAAGCCTTTTAATTCCGTTGAATTAAAGAACACTATCTCAATGAAATTGATTGCGAAAAATTAGTGTTTAATAAATTCGTTTTTACAAAAAATACACTGAAAAACCGATATATTTAAACTAACCAAATATATTTTGTTAAGCATATTTTCTTTGAAACAAGCATGCTTTTTGTTCTTTCAAATTTACACTACCATTGACTGAAACAAAATATTTGGTTAGAAAGTTTAAAATATTCAAACAAATTATTTAGTTCAGTATGGTCTTAACACAATAATATAGTGCGACTTTGTAAAAATGTTGGATTGGTTCATTTACTTTCATATTTATAATATAAACAGGAAACTGATTTACTGTAACAAATTTCTGGGAGAAATTTTTCAAAGAAAAATTAATCCCAAGCAGGATTTGAACCATGCACCCACCGTTCTCCGGACGGCCGCTCTAACCAATTGAGCTATTGGGATTATGCCGAATTCAAACTTGTTAATCGCATCAACGGGAATAAATCTACTAATACAAATATACTAATAATGCAAGTGTTACAGTGAAATAAATATACTATAAATATAAATAAGAAAATTGATTTACTGTAACAAATTTCTGGGAGAAATTTTTTAAAGAAAAATTAATCCCAAGCAGGATTTGAACCATGCACCCACCGTTCTCCGGACGACCGCTCTAACCAATTGAGCTATTTGGACTATGCCGAATTCAAACCTGTGAATGTCGATATATGTAATCGAACAAGTAATTGCTAACCGCATCAACGGGAATAAATTTACTAATACAAATATATTAATAATGCAAGTGTTACAGTGAAATAAATATAATATAAATAGGAAAACTGATTTACTGTAACAAATTTCTGGGAGAAATTTTTCAAAGAAAAATTAATCCCAAGCAGGATTTAGTATATTTGTATTAGTACTTTCATATTGTTGAGACAACATCGGTACTTTGTTAACTCAAGCAAATTTGCAAAGATTGCGAGCTTTTTACAGTAAGTAATTAACAAATTAATGTATTTCAGCTAATAACTGTGATAATTAAGAGGAATTTTTCCCAAGAAAAATTTGCTCTTCACGCAGGATTCGAACCTACATACTCTCGTTTGCCGGACGAACGCTCTACCATTTAAGCTAGAGAGGAGCAAATAGATTCGAGCGATAAATCGACGATATTTAAGAAGGACGTCAGTCTGCCAAGATCTTGGACATACCTCAAAATTTACGAATTGCTGTTTCTGAAGCAAAAAAGCTAATGTTAAGACTGGCATCGATCTGTCGACATCGCAGTAATAATATATATATTGTCGTTAGTGAAATCAACAAACAAACCCTCAAACTAATAAAATCTCATTTATTTTAGAGATATTGCGAAAATTAAGAAAATAATTGGTATAAAAAGCGATCATATTATTTTGTTACTTCTAGTTTATTAATTTAACAAACCCATTAATTTCACTTAAACAGTAACTATACTTTTCAATTAACAAAGTAAATATTATAAAGAAATAAGGATTACGCTATCCACAATTGTAGTTAATTTAATGTAATTATTATGTTCAAATTACTTTTTTTCCAAACCCAGCTCACACTTTTGTAAACAGGTTCTGTGATCTAAGCATTATTATTGTGACGAAGTTTTCTACCCATATAGTTATGTTCAATATGTACATGTGATACAGCCATTGTTGTAAAGATGGCGTCTCTCCTATATCATTCAAACACGGTTATAAAAAATTGATTTGGTGCATTTACCGGAAAAATTGTATACTGGCAAAAGAGAATTTGCAAACGTCACATACAGAACAAAAAACTTCTCAAATTAAGGATCCTTTATTCTTTGATCCAACAGTTCAGCTTTACTCTACGCAAAATTCTACTGAAAATTCACTATTGCATTTGCGGCAAGCAATATGTAATTTATGCTCCTTTAATATTACACTGTTGAAAATTTTAACACTTTTTTGACTAATTTAATAGTCAGGAGAGGTCCACACTCTTTTCGTTTATTTTTGTCGAGAACTATGAAGTTTAATTTGACGAGCAAAGATAGTCAAGTATTGTCTATTGCTAAGGGTTATTTTTGTCCAACTGACACGTGAATTATAAAATACTTCTAGTCACATTTTTATTTGATCTAGACTAGACAAATTTACTAGCTGTTTAACTAAATGAATGCGATCTATTGGGTGTTTTAAACACCATTTTCTAAACACAACGTCTTTTAATAATGCAACTCCTATTTCTTAGTGCTATAATATTCCCTCTTAAGACGTTTTCTCAATTATAAATATGCAAACCACCATTCACAAGTTTTGTTTCAACTAAACGTCACAATTTTAAAATGATTTTTTGAGAACCATTATAAAATTCAGTGAATGTTTATGCTATTTGATTCAAGTCTAAACTAATTGCGTAAATAGATGTTCCCAATACATCTTTAAAGATGTTGAAATTTTTTATGCCACTGGAATTAACGTTTAATAACACGAGTTAACTTCGCAAGTCAGTCACATTTGGTGGTTTGTTTGGATATGTTAATACGGAGAATCAAACACGAAAACAGATACACGTGCAATACAGGTGGTGCGTATAATGCAATACTGTATTAGAATAGGTGGGGTTCTATATTTCTATCCGAGGGAAAATTCTTCTGATTGGTTGATAATTACTAAAACTGTCTAATAAAATAGTCAATCCTCATATCTGAACAAAGAATTCACACGAAATTCTAGTCAATTCTGTTCTATTAAATACGCGTAGTCAACTCGTCTGGCAAAGTTGGAAAATCAACACTAAAATATTTGACTAGCGCAAAATTAACGCCAACACGAATATTTTCAAGCAGTGTAGGTAGGTTATGTCAGTATCGTAGTTAACACTTTATTGAATAGTGAAATTTTGAGGTAAGATTTGATTTTAAATTAGAATAAGGAATAAGAGAGCTGCCATAACAGATAAGGTAAGCAATTCTGACAAAATCATTGTTTGAAATAAAAGAAAAGAATGTAGTAACCTCAATTAAATATTTAGTAAAGCGAAGCACAATATATATTTTACTTAAAACAAAAATATTGTTAACTATAAAAAATATATATTTCAAATAAGCAAATAAATCTAATTGTTTCAACAAAATGTTTTGTTCTTCTGTATGTTATTTCTATTTGAGTCAATAAAATTTATTGTTTGAAGTAGATATTCCATTTCATCAATTTTACAAAATTTAATTTGAACTAAACATGTATCTCATTATTTCAATGAAATAATTAGTTATTTTAAGTGTTACATACATATCACCCAATAAAACTTTTTATTTGAGTAAAATATTTTATATGTTTAATTCTATGAAAGATTGTTAAGACAAACAAATTTTATTAACAAAATTATTTGCTTCGCCTAACAATATATTTGTTTGCCCATATTTAAACAAAGATTTTAGTCAATACAACTAAAATTTGGTTAGCTCAACCAAATGGGTTTTTCAGTGTACCTATAGTAAATAGGAAAATAGCTTTTGTTTTTTTATATATATTGTTTAACTATATTTTTTTATGTTTGTCGTCTTTAGCTTTTTATATTTAATATTTTCTCCCCCTCTTATTGACAATTTCTTAAAAATGCAACTCTTTTATACAGGAAATATGTATGTTATTATTATTATTAACCATATACTTATTTCATATAATCTGCAAAATATTTCATATATATTATATACTTACATACAATAATTATAATAATTTAAAATAGATTCATTTGTGACCACTGAGTAATTAATTAATTAACATCTGTTTGGCACTATTTTTTTTGTGAAATGCCACTCTTGGCTCTGTCATATCATATTTAGTAAACTTCGATTAGGCATGTTGTTAGTTCCATATAAACTTTATACGTGTTTTAAACTTTGGAAAAATAACTTTCGCACAAATGAGTTACATTGTAATTGCATACGCGACCATCACAAGTAGCTTCCATTAGTGGATATAGTATTCTTTTCAATTTTAATAGAGATTCCGATGGTTATCAAAATCACTGCAATAATCTTGGCTACTGAGTATATATTATGTGATTATATTTACTAGATATAAACATAGTAAAAATAAAGAGGTATTTGTAAATATCTGTTTACTTCTTTATTGGCTTCACTATTGATTTATTTTACAAATAATTTCAGCTGTTGGGACATCCTCAGTTGGAATGATCTCTCGGTATATGTTAAAATGATAAAATGCTATTCTTTGGTTATGTAGTTAGCTAAAATGGCAAAATTAATAATATTCAGAGAATTGAAAAAAATGGTAAAAGTGAAAGGTTAATATGAAAATATGCAAAAAGTAAAAAATTATTAAAACAATAATACATCGCAATATTTCAATCTGAGATGCATTCATACATCCCATAATAGATTTACCCACAAGAAAAACGGTAATACACTGTTGAAAATTTTAACACTTTTTTGACTAATTTAATAGTCAGGAGAGGTCCACACTGTTTTCGTGTTATTTTGTCGAGAACTATAGAAGTTTAAATTTGACGAAACAAAGATAGTCAAGTATTGTCTATTGCTAAGGGTTTATTTTGTCCAACCAACACGTGGAATTATGATATACTTCTAGTCACATTTTATTTGATCTAGACTAGACAAATTTACTAGCTGTTTAACTAAATGAATGCGATCTATTGGATGATTTAACACCGTTTTCTAAACACAACGTCTTTTTAATATGCAACTCCTATTTCTTAGTGCTATAATATTCTCTCTTTAAGACGTTTTCTCAATTATAAATATACAGAACCGCTCATTCAAAAGTTTTGGTTTCAACTAAACGTACTAATTTTAAAATAATTTTTTGAGAACCATTTATAAATTAATGAATGTTTATGCTATTTATTCAAGTCTAAACTAATTGCATAAATAGATGTCCCAAATACATCTTTAAGATGTTGAAATTTTTTATGCCCACTGAATTAACGTTTTAATAACACAAGGTTACACTTTGCAGGTCAGTCACATTTGGTGGTTTGTTTGGATATGTCAATACGCAGAAACAAACTCGAAAACAAGATACACGTGCAATGCAGTGCGTGCGTATAATGCAATACTGTATTAGAATTAGTGGGTTTCTATATTTCTTATCCGAGGGAAAAATTCTGATTGGTTGATGCTTCTGAATGTCTAGAAGAAAATAGTAAATCCTCATATCTGAACAAAGAATTCACACCAAATTCTAGTAATTTCTGTTCTAACTAACACATGTAGTCAATTCGTCTGGCTAAGTTTTGTAAAAATCAACACTAAAATATTTGACTAGCGCAAAATTAACGCCAACACCGTAATATTTTCAACAGTGTAGAATTGCCATATATTTCGAGCGGAAAATTTTTCTCAATCAACCAAACAATGTTGTTAAACTAACTAAATTTTCTGAGAGTATACGATTATTTTTAATAAACCATTCTTTCCGTTTAATACACCTCAGGGTAAGGACCTCAACTTATCCCACCCTCCATCAGGATACATTCCTCACGAACGTTATTGTTATTATTTCCGTCGTCGACTTCTCTAACACCTCAAGATTTAACGCACGATTCGTCCGATAGTTCGAGGGGGAGAAAGACAGGGTGCAACGTCCGCTATGCAGCGCGGTGCGCTATTTTAGTGCGTATAAGGGAAGGAGGAAGCGTGTCTATCTCATATATATACCTTATATATACGCACTATTTTCGAAAGGGATTAAGTGGACGGAAGCACGCTGGCGATGATACTGAAGCTCTTACCGCACACCTACTTGAAACTGCCACACATCTGCCAGCGTCAGGCGGCGCAGCAATAGGGTATGGAAATCGGAACGGAGGAAGAGCTAGGAATAGCGCCACAGACCCCTAATAGGTGTTCTTTTTTTCTTCTTCCTTAGTTGTCGGTGGTATTTTTAGAGCTATCAAGGATGGAGAGCAGATGGAGCTGATGAGTTTGATAATGAGAAGATTTATAACAGACAGGTGTATACCTAACTATAAGAGATAGATTATAGAAGGTTGGATAAGCAGATTAGCTGCAATTAAAAATGCACCACCACGAAGTTCTAGGAAAGATGTGATGTCTACACACTAAAAAATTTAGGTAATTATTCTTACTAAAAATTGCTTTTTTTGATAATTTTTCGCATTGAACTGGGGTAAATGTATAGAAATTTAAAATATCTTGTACGGTTTTTAGGGGCACAAACTTGTTCCAAATTTATACAGGAATTTTATCAAAATTTTTAGTGTGTATAAATTTTTACAAAAGTGTACAAAGAGGCACTTCAGGTAAAAAACTAAACTATAAATCATATGTGGGCAACAACCGGCCCGCTATAAGATTTGATCCGGCCCGCGAGACATTTTGAAAAACCCAATTAAAAAAAAATATTACACTACTTCCTCATACTCATTCCAAATGAGGAAGATCGAGTGATATGGGGTTTGTCGCCTATTTGTTTGCTGTGTAATGAATCCATTTGAGTGATGAAAGAATAAAGAGGCATTACTCAACTAAGCATCCTATGCTGCACTCACTGACAGGACAAATAAGAAAAGACAAAATCCAGAAGCTTACCGCAAATTTGGAAAAACAGCAGCAAATGTTTCATAAACAAAGAACACAACTTCATAATGTCGTGAAAGCTAGTTTTATAGTTAGTTCAAATTGCAAAGTCATTAAAACCATTTGCCGAAGGAGAATTTATCAAGGAGTGTATGTTAGAAGTTTGCAGTGTTTTGTGTCCTGAAAAGAAAAATGAATTTGAAAAAATTAGTTTGTCAAGACGAACTGTTGCCCGACGTATAGAAATGATGGCTAATGATATAAAAGCAACTTTGACTGACCGTATGGCTGGTTTTGAATCATTTCCATAGCATTAGACGAGAGCACCGATTTGTCTGACACAGCTCAACTGCTGCTATATTTATTCGAGATGTTGATAAAGAGTTCACTGTTACTGAGGAATTGCTTGCTTTACACGCGCTAAAAGGAACCACTACAGGAGAGGACATTTTTAATGAAGTTTGAAAAGGTATTCACAAGTTTGGTTTGCTATGGTCAAAATTAGTTGGTGTATGCACAGATGGTACACCTATCTATGGTCGGCTTACGTAAAGTTTTCATCGGAATTTTGTATGAAAAAAGTAACTGAATTAAATGTGCAAAAAGATGATTTGATAGTCCTTCATGCATTATCCACCAACAGAACTGTGTTCTAATCCATTGACTCCAGAAGTTTATGAATGTGTAGTAAAAACCATCAATTTTATTCGATCCCGAGGGCTTAACCATCGTCAGTTTAAGGCGTTTTTGATGAAATATCAGCCGAATATGACGACGTAACATATTATTGTGAAGTCATCAGTGGTTAAGCTAAAGGAAAAATGCTGAAACGGTTTTACGAGCTTAGAAATGAGATAGCAGATTTTATGCAAATAAAAATAAACCACTATCTGAATTGAGTGACCCAAAATGATATGTGACTTAGCATTCTGGTCGACCTTACAAGCCATTTGAATGATTTAAATTTGAAACTTCAAAAACAAGACAGTTAGTAAATGATTTGTACGGCCTTGAAAGGTTTCAAAACGAATATCGCTGGTGGAGGCACAGTTTGCTGTCTAGTAAACAGTTACCATTTCACCACGCTCTCTGCGTATGAAAATACTGCTTATGCTCAATATGTTGAAGAAATCAAGTTACTGCCGGAGCAATTTTCCAACAGATTTAGCGATTTTAAAAACATGGAAGACAGTTTCAATTTACTAGCTACTCCAACAGAAAGTAATGTACAAAATGCTCCAATACACTTGCAAATGGAGTTGATCGAGCTTCAAGAAAACTCACTCCTAAAATCTAAATTTGAAAATACCTCGCAGAAGACCATTTTCCGGAGCTTAGAAAATTCGCAAGAAGATTGATTTGTGCGTTTCGCAGGACTTATAAATGCGAACAGTTCTTTTCAATGATGAAAGTTAATAAATCAAAACATCGCACAAGACTGACTGACGATAATTTGGAAAATTCTTTACGTCTTTGTATCAGTGGAATTCATCCAAACATCGATGGATTAGTTTCCCAAATTCAAGCTCAAGGGTCTCATTGATTTCGTTGTCGCTATTTAACTTTCGCAGTTTGTAATAATTCCAAATTTCACGATTTAATTATAATGTTGTACCTATTTTTTTTCATTTCATTTTCTTATTTTCATAAATTACATTATAATAACATTGTCGTATTATTTCATGTCTGATATCTATCGCTAAAAATTATGAACACCACTTTAAAATGCACTACTTTTAAACGCGACCCGCCAACATATTTGCACACTAAAGTTTGGCCCATAACATGTCAAAGTTGCCCATGCACTCAGAAAATACTTGCATTAATTCAACAGTATGAATTGTTTGAAAAATATATGATTGGATTAACTATATTATTGTTTAATTATTCAAAAAAAGATATTCAAATCAAACAAAATTTTATGTTTGGAAATTGTGGTTGAATTAACAATAAAATTTTGTAAAACATTAACATAATGTTGTTCCATTTATATTAATAGCTTAAATTGAACAAAAAATATTTTTAAATTGAATAAAATGAACGATTGAAAAAAAAACAATTGTTGAGTTAAACAAAAAAATGCAACAACATGTTTTTTGTCGATTCAACAAAAGAGCATGTTTGACTATATACAACAAAAAATTATAGTAGATCCAAACAAGTTTTGGTTAAATTAACACAAGTATTTTTCTGAGTGTACTTGCATTACTGAATAGTGAAATTTTGCTGGTAAGATTTGATATTAACTTTGATTAAGGAATAAAACAGCTGCCGTAACAGATAAGACAAGTAATTCTGACACAATTATTGCTTGAAATAAAAAAGGAACGCAGTAACCTCAATTAAATATTTAGTAAAGTGAAGCACAATATATATTTTACTTAGAACAAAAATATTGTTACTATAAAAAATACATATATGAAATAAGCAAATAAATCTAATTGTTTCAATTAAATGTTTTGTTCTTCGGTGTGTTATTTCTATTTGAGTCAATAAAGTTATATTGTTTGAAGTAAATATTCCATTTGATCGATTTTATAAAATTTTATTTGAACTAAACATATATATATCTCATCATTTCAATGAAATAATTAGTTTTTTAATTTTAAGTATTACATACATTTGACCTCAATAAAACGTTTTATTTGAGCAAAATATTTTATTTATTTAATTCTATTAAAGATATTGTTAAAACAAATTTATTACAAAAAATTTGCTTTGCCCAATAATATATTTGTTTGTCCATATAAACACATATTTTAGTCAATACAACTAAAATTTCGTCAACCAAATGGCTTTTCCAGTGTACATATACAAAATAAGAAGAAATATAACAGAGTTACTTGTATTTTAGCAATATATTTTCTTCTGTGCACTTCACTATATACTTTTTGTACAGACTATAATATAAAAATTAAAACTCTGATGCCTACAGGCTAATATTAGAAGTTTAGTTCATTTCCTCTTTCGATAAGCAGTTTCTGATAATGCCATTCAACTTGAACTTACGAATGGATAAAATTCCCTTACGTCATAGAAATATACGATGCGAAATTATTTTATCTTAGCACAACATAAACAATAATAATAGTTACATTTATCCTTTAGTGTTACCCTTTTTAAGTTAACGTAAATGAAGATTTGCGAAACTTATAGTATGTACACAAAAGAAAACCGATTTATTTGCGGCAACAAGATATATTTTGTCAAGAAAAGCTTAGTTACTTCAGCAAGATGTTTCGTTATTTCAAATAAACCCAATGTTGCAGCAAAAATAATATTCACACTAAGAAAAGAGATTGCATTAAATGAAAAGATTTATAACTTTTGCTTTTTATCATGTTCAACGAAAAGGCTACCCTTTCGCAAAAAAAAAATATTTAAAAGTAGCGTGCTGTTTTGCTGGAACCTGTATTCAAGCTGAGTGCTTTTTTACGCGGAAGTATTTTAGTTTTATTCATGTTTCCACGTGCATAAGTCCCAGACACACAAACAATAATGAACAAAAGTGAATATTTTTCGCGCGAGGTTAAAGAAATTTCAGAGATAATTGGAGTGTCTTCAGTTAATGTTGATTTACTTATAAGCCAAGGAACTTTACAGCAGTATATAGTGTTTGAAGGTTTTAAAACTGTTATACACGGGAAAAACGATCTTGTTGTTTCCAACCATTTTTCATGCATTTGATTACAGTTACTAAATTATTACTTGATTTAGGAATACTAAAAATGTTCCTGTATTCAATCAAACAAGTAATTTGGTTACTAGATTTATTTGAAGCTAGCGCAGTAGGTGTTTATTAATTTAACTAAATATTTACATGGAAGTAAAAATAAATATGGCATTTTATTTTCGTATAGCAGTTTTCTCTCCATATAGTACAGTAGGTGAGCTGATATACTTATGCGTAGTAGAGAAATTGTCGCATAGATGGCGCATCTCCTATTTCATTCCAGTAACAGATAATATTTCGCACTTGGTAGGCTGGAAACTACGATCGTAACATACTAGTCTGGTATATTTACTAGAGCAACATCTGATAAGAGTCATCGCCATTTGAAGGACGATTTCTTTAACGGCACACTAGAGTGCTAGGGTGGTCACTGTGACCAACTCCCAATACTACTAGGATTTAAAACATTCTAATGGCAAATCATCCCTCCTTAGTGCATGCGCTTTTGGAGATAATTCATTTTCATTTCGATTGAAAATCATCACGGCATTTTGTTGTGTTTACGCTTAAGTCTAAAATGAATAAATGTTATCAGAAAAGGAAAAACGTGTTGAACCAACATGCTTACGGTTTTCTGCCAATCTGAATAGTTTTCCAGTTCAAACTAAAGAGGACTTGAACCAACTATAAATATCTTTTAATTAAAAGAATAAACTGTTTCAACGAAAAATATAATATTTCCGAAGAAATGCGTGAATTAAAATTATATTCCTTTTCAAGGAAACACCAAATCATGTTGGCCATATAGAAAACGGTAAAAACTTTGGTTTAATGCGATTCCTTTTAAATGAAAAGGATATTTCTATCAGTGTACAAACAAAACGCATTGTTAAATTAATAAATTTTGTTAGCTCACTGCAAATACTTTCTGAGTGTGGTAAACATGCCAGGTTAAGGTCTTATAATCGCATTTGTTACGCCATTTGTGCTAAATATGTTGTTACTGGAAGAAATAGGAGAAGCGCCATCTATGCGCAATTTCTGTACAACCCATTAGTATTTTACATATTTTTTAAACTGTATGGACAAAACTAAGAAAATAAGGATCAGGAATGTTCTTGATTGATATGCCGAAAAAAAATATTCTCTTGCTTTAACCAAAAATGTGTCATAGCGATCATTAGTCAATAATTTGGTTGAGATGATGTTTTTGACTAAATATTTTTGTTGCTGCAACATTAGGTTTATCTTTAGTTTACTTATTTGAAATAACGAAATATCTCGTTAAATTGACTAAGTTTTCCTGAAAAAAATATATTTTCTTGCCGTAAATAAATTGATTTTCCTGTGTAGGTGTGTGATTCAGAGTTTGATATATTATTGAGCAGTAAACATTTTCCTTATGTGAAGAGGTATTAAATTTGGTCAACAGATAGGTTAGAAAGATATTTTTTTTGGCATTTCCCAAATCTTAAATAATGTCTTTGTTGTAAGAAAGATTCAGCTCAGATTCTTTGTTAAGTATGTTGAGAAATTTCGAAAATTTCAAAGGTGTTCCAGCGGGATGGTTCAGCTTGATACAAATTTCATTTTGGAAAATGAAAAAAAAAAGAAAACAACTGAAAACTAGAATGAAATTAATCATTTTGAATTTCGGAAAATGAACTCCTCTGGCCAATGGGTACTTAAATTTATTCTTTAGACATCAAAGAAATCTCCCAGTGAGAACAAGTTGGTTACATTTACGTGAATTTAACGTTGTATTGGTTGAAACAACGTTAATGGTTATAATTAACACGTTTATTATATAACCAATATTTAACTATACATTGAAGAAACGTTATATTAACTAAGAAATGTAACGGATAGTTTTAATTTAACTAAAATAACACGTTGTAGTTGCATCGCTTATTTTAGGTTATAAAACAACGTTACAATATGAGAAATTATTAACTGAAATGTAATGCATAGTTTAAATATAACTAAAATAAAACGTTATAGTTTCACTGCTTATTTTATGTTAAAAAACAACGTAGAAATATGAAAAATTATTTAACTGAAATGTAACGCATAGTTTAAATATAACTAAAATAAAACGTTTTAGTTACACCGTTTACTCTACGTGAAAGACAACGTTGAAAAATGAAAAATTATTAACTGAAACGTAACGCATATTTCAAGTACAACTAAAATAAAACGTAGTTTCACCATTTACTTTACGTTAAAAAGCAACGTTGAAATATGAAAAACTATTAACTACAATCCAACGCATAAGTATAAGTATAGTTAAAATAAAAATGGTGTTAAATTTGTTTGTTTTAAGATAGATGTGCTTTTGCATGAATGAATGCAAAATGTATTTAACAATAGGTAACACAATTATTGTATTAAAACTGCACTACTGATGAATGTATTATCCCTCCCCCATTTCAAATAAACTCTTCCATCCCTGTTGCGCATCTGCAACGTGCACGGAGCACTTGCAGTATGCTTGCAGTCACATGTTACTACGCTAGTCGAGTGTTAGAACTTTTCTTTATCTTTATAACAAAGTTTTATATTAATATGTGATACGCAACAATCAGTGTATTTAACTAAACGGCGAGTAGCTAGGTACCCCATCAATTAAGTCTATCCAGGTTATATTTGCATATACAATGCACATTGCACGTATAATTATGTATATGCATATACACAATTGGCAAAACAGCATAGTAGCCATCTTAAAATAAGAACACTAATGTCAGAAAATTTAACTATATTCTAAAATTTGTTCTTGAGGAACCTGGTTTCTTAGTATACACCACCGTCTTACTTTATTTTCAAATATATAGGTTAGCGAATGCTGATGGTTCTAAAATCTGGACTTGTGTAAAAGAAATTATTCTAATTACTGTTACATGACGTCGTTGCAGTGAAGCATAACTGGAAGGGAAGGAACACTTAGTTTTCACAAAACGGGAACAGAGATAATACGGAAACTATAGTAACAATATACAGTGAGTATTAAATACTTTCATTCGTTTGTAATACAAAAATCTAGGAAACCAATCAAAGTAAACATTAACTTATATATATATATATCCCTAAAATTTACAGCCTGTAGTCCTTGGTGTTACTTATGATACCTATTGTTTGAGTCTTCCATTTAAAGTTACAATTAAACAATACATACATACAGCAGAAAGTGCAGTGAAGGACTGGTTGAAATATACGCCCCAATGGACTGTTTGGGTAGAAGACCTGGATGTGCAGAAAAAGGGAAAATGTATATATCTATAAATGAAATGACCTCGTTACTTTCTTAGTTTTGGTAAAGAATTATATTATCTTTTTATTATTATGTTATTATTGCATTGTGTTATATTTATAGGTAATTACATTTTAGTTTTTCTGAAGAAGCGTTATGTTTCATTGAAGAGCTTATCCTGAGTTCAAATACTATGATGTGATCATTGAATGATTTAATTAAAATAAAATTTAATTTAGTATTGGACATTTTGACTTTTAATCTATAACCAATTTTTCGTTATCACCACATAAAACGGCACTGTAAATAGAAAGTAACATATATGTCACATCTGGAACTTGGTAAGTGTTGTACAGTTTCTATAACGCAGCGTCTTAGAGCGCATGAATGCAACGAACCTGATAATTCATCTATAATTTATAAAGCTGTTGATTTTCATACATTCGGCACCTCACTAAATTACGCAGATGTGACGTTACTACTACGTGGTTATAAAGGTTTGATATAGAAATTTTATTAACCCTTCGTTAGTGTGGTGGAGTATGCCATACCCCAGTATGTAGGCAAACATACTGGGGTATGGCATACTCCACCACACTAACGAAGGGTTACCGTTGAGGTTACGTTACCTGTAAACCGATTTTTTACGTTTTACATAGATGTTTTATGAACGTTAAACTCCACTTACCAATAAACGTTTGTTTTGAACGATAATATCACGTAGCACTATAAACGTACTTTTTACGTTTTGCAGAGGTGGTTTATTAAACGTTAAAATACACCTTGTGCTAAACGTTTCTATTTAACGATATTTTCTATTAAAAATTAAACGTTAAAATAACATTAGCATATGACGTGAAATAACGCTTAATAAGTAACTTTTTGTCAACGTATTTTGTCGGGACATAGATATGTCGCTTCGACGTTGTTTATAAACGTTACGAAACGTTCGGTTACCGTTAAGAACAACGTTTTCTTAACGTTTATGTTCTTATTGGGCTACTTCTTTGGCTTAGCTTGGTCAAGCATGATGAGAATTTCAAAGGCTTTCCAATATGTTGATGGTTCAATTTAATATATGTATAGTTAAAAAAAAAATTAAAACTGTTAGAAAGAAATTAGTGAAATTAAATAAATTCACTCAAATTTGGACCATTTTGGTAATTTAAAAAACAATTGCTTCTTTGACACATAGTTTCAACAATTTTTGGAGTTTATAAAACCTTAAACTATTATAAGAGAGATTCTATTAAGTTATGTGTTGAAAGATTTTGAGAATCAATTTTTTTTACTGTTAATTTATTGATAAAAAAATCTTACGATGAAAAAGATATTCCTCTACTGTTTTCCCAGAATCTTCCTCTAAAAAAAGGCATTCCCTTTCAAAACTTTTTCATGATGAAACAAAAAAAAAAAAAACAATATTTTTTTCTGGCACAACACCAGAACGAAAATTTGGCAATGCGAGCTCAATTTTTCAAATCATTCGCGCCCACCAGAAGCTATATACCGATCCTACCACCATTTTGTATTCGCGGACGGGACCACCATTTCGAGTGCGTCTCTACGCCGATCGACAAATGGCCGGCCGCGGTCAAAGATCGGCTCGCGCGTCGGAGATCGCAGTAAGGTACGGTACGGCGAACGCGTCACCGGCTTCGGCCCTTTCGCCCGTCTTCGGCTAGATATGCCGGCGACGCACGGCGATTGGCCGGATCGGTCCACGCCCAGAGTCGCGAGGCGCTAAGATGGCCGACCGCAGGGAACTACGCAGAAAGACGCCGAGCGGTGCGTAGGGAAGTTTGGGGGCGAGGGTGGATTCGGAACTGCGTGAGGTAGTCGCCTTCGATCTTTCGGGCGCTCGGATTCCTTTTGCCACATCGATTGGGTTTGTGTTAACAACAGTTTTGGATATGAAGGCGAGAGGTGGTTTTTGGATATTTTTATGGTGGTTAGATCAGGTAGGTTTAGGGAAAATAGAAATTTTTGTTGCTCATTAGCAAAATTTATTTGTTTTTTGTAAGATGTTATAAATTTTATAATTTTAAAGAATAAGTGTTCTAATTGAAGGAAAATGCAGATACGTATATCAGTGAGGAGGCCATGGGATTAGGTTACAAAGAGAGAAAACTTTGTTAATATTGCGTTTTGCACGCAAAAAAATTATCCCTGTGGTAAAATATTCTACTTTCTTCAAAAGGTATACAAATACATAGGTACATTTGTAGGTAAATGCACATTGTTGTTAGCTGATATTTTTATTTTTCGACTAAGCAATAATCAGTTTTTTTTTTTTTATAAATAAGGAAATAACCAATTCTTAACTTAAAACGTCAGATCTAACAATCACTATGCACTATATCAGCGGTTCTTAACCTTTTTTTATCGCGGACCCCTTTGAATATTATTTTGTTTTTACGGACCCCTATTAAGATTTTCACTTGACATATTGAAGGTATTTTAAATAAGTAGATAATAAAAAATTCTAAAAGAAGTTTTATTTGAAATCATAAAGAAACAGTAACACTGACCATCTTTGTTTTAGTATTACATATAATAAATTAACGAGATGCTTAGTGCTGTATTTCGCTAAGTCTTGCTATATCAGGTTTAATGTTGGAAACTTGTAATCTCAATTCTGATTCTAAGCGGTTCCTATATTTATTTTTGAGGTAAATAAGAGCAGAGAAGGTTTTTTCACATAGGTAGGTAGTCGCAAAAGGCACTAGAACTTTTAGAGCTTTCATAGATAACTCTGGATAAACCTCTTTTAACTGCACCCAAAAATTTGGAAGCAGCATTTTCATATACTCTAATTTTAAAGCGCCGCCATTGGTGGATATATCAATGAGTTTTTCTTCTTCTATTGCTGTTAGTTCTTGTAACTCGTAGATGTTCACTGAAAACGGATTCCTAATCCACTCATTAATTGAATCAGAAGCTGGAAAATATTTACGAAAATTGTGTTGCAAATCATTTAGATGTTGTGTAATAACTAACATATCCTCTCTATACAACTCTTCGTCAACAGATTCAACAGAGTTCTTTAAGTTTGAAAATGCTTCATAGCTTTTATTCGAGAGTCGATGATGTCATAAAGCTAAATTCTTCATTATTGCTTGGATCTTGTTATTCACTTGGAAAATTGTGAGTGAACCTTTCTGTCCTTGAAGATTTAAATTAAGCATATTTAAGTGGGTGAAAATATCTGATAAGTAAAACTTTATTAGCCATGAAAAATCACACATGCGATTACTAAAGTAAAACTGTTTATCGATGAGAAATAGCCTCACTTCGTCCTTCAGTTCCCATAAGTGAGATAACACTTTACCTCGTGATAACCAACGAACGTCAGAATGCAACAAGAGATGATAATACTCACTGTCCATTCTTTTGTAAAGTTGTTCAAAAAGCCTTGAATTTAATGCTTCGCTTTTTATAAAATTGACAATTTTTACTGATTAGTTTAAGGTCAATTGTAGTTTCTCTGGTATTCTTTTAGCAACTAGGGCCTCTCCATGCAGGCAGCAATGAGTCCAAGCCACCGTTGGTGCAACTTCTTTAATTCGTGTTAGAAGTCCTGTAATCTTTCCTGACATAGCTTGCGACCCACCAATGCTAATTCCAATGCATTTCAACCAGTCAATATTATGAGATGTTAAAAAGTCGTTTATGCTACTAAATATCTCTTCTCCTGTAGTGTGCGCTAATGTGGAGATGAAGAGCAAATCATCGACAATATTTTCGCTTTTTCATGCCTAATGTAACACATCAAGGTTGCTTTATTTGTTATATCTGTACTTTCGTCTAGTTGTAGGGCATAATAAGGCGACACACGAACATTCGCTTCTTTACTGTGTCATTTGACAATGGTATTAAAGACAAATCCTTGACAGCTTTTTCACCGACCAATGCAGAAACCATTATTTTTGCAGCCTAATGCCTATATCATGGCATAATATTCTATAACAGAATAGGTTTTATTGTTTTTGTTTGTTGTATAATGTTTAGTAAATGTACTATGTATATATTTATCAGGAAAACATTCTTTCGTGGACCCCTAAAAGGGAATGGCGGACCCCTGGGGTTACCACAGGTTAAGAACCGCTGCACTATACTATAGAGATTCCTCCATCTTTATAGTCTGTCCATAGACATAACGATTTCGCTAATGATGTTTACCGAAAATAGGAAATTATGCAAATAAGGTAACGAGCTTTGTTAGCAGAAATTGGACTTTTCTTAAGTAAAGAGTAATAAATTATACTTCATTTCATATATAATCCTCCATTTACAATTTAATCTCATTATTCTAAAGTAAACAATTAAATTTTAATGGATCATCTAATACCTACTTGTAATTGTATTAAAGAATGTTTGCAGAATGGTATTTTAAATATTTACATCCCCCTTTCCCTCAATTAATTAATTAGATCAAATCAACACATATAAGAAGGTAATAAAGGTAATAAGAAAATTTAGTTGAAAGACACACTGAGAGAAATATCCTTTTCATTTAAAAGAAATTGCATTAAACCAAAAGTTTTTGCGTTTTCTATATGGCCAATATGATTTGGCGTTTCCTTAAAAGGGAATATAATTTTAAATTCACGCATTTCATCGGAAATAATATATTTTTCGTTGAAACAGTTTATTCTTTTAAGTGAAAGATATTGATAGTTGATTCTCAATGCCTCTTTATTTTGAACTTGAGAATTATGCAGATTGGCAGATAACCGTAAGCATTTTGATTCAAGAGGTTTTTTCTTTTCTTATAACATTTATTCATTTTAGACTTAAGCGTAAATACAACAAAATGCCGGTGATCATTTTTAATGGAAATGAAAATGAATTATCTCTGAATATTTGCTGTTAGAATGTTGTAAATACTAGTAGTATTGGGGAGTTGGTCCCAGTTAGCACCTTAGCTAAAGAAATCGTCCTTTCAAAGGCGATGACTCCTATCAGATGTTGATCTGGCAAATATACCAGATTTGTATGTTCCGATCGTAGTTTCCAGTCTATTTTGTGCGAAATACTATCTGTTACTGGAATAAAATAGGAGATGCGCCATCTATGCGACAATTTCTCTACTACACATAAGTATATCTGCTCATTTGCTGTATTATATGGGAAGAAAACTGCTATACGAAAATAAAATGCGATATTTATTTTTATTTCCATGTAAATATTTAATTAAATTAATAAATACTGCGCTAACTTCGAATAAATCTACTAACCAAATTATTTGTTTGATTGAATACAGGAATATTTTTAATATTCCTAAATCAAGTAATAATTTAGTAACTGTAACCAAATGCATGAAAAATGGTTGAAAACAACAAGATCGTTTTTCCCGTGTATAACAGTTTTAAATCCTTCAGACACTATATACTACTGTAAAGTTCCTTGGCTTATAAGTAAATCAGCGTTGACTGAAAAGATTCCAATTATCTCTAAAATTTCTTTAACCTCGTGCGAAAAATATTCACTTTTGTTCATTATTGTTTGTGTATCTGAGACTTATACACGTGGGAACATGAATAAAATTAAATATTTCCGCGTAAAAAAGCACTCAGCTTGAATACAGGTGCTTGCATTTTCCGTTAAAAGGCAAAAGTTTTAAATAAATGTATACATGCGTGTCCCCGGAAATAAACCGAAATGTCAGGCTTTTTTATTTAAAATAGGTACTGTTTATAATTCAATAATACTTAAAAGAAACTACAATATGTTGTTAAATATGTACATAATAATAACAATATAATATGTAATGTGTATTGTCTTACTTAAACAGAAGTTATACAGACATTATAAAATATTAATCAAAAGTAAGTTGCATTCCATTTAATTACGATTGGTTTTCGTCGAAAAGCATGTATTTAAGAAGAAAATAGTTTTCCGGCGAAACAGTACGCTACTTTCAATTAAAATAAACACTTTTCTGAGAAAAGGTATTTTTTTCGTTGAACATGATAAATACCAAAGGTTATAAAACTTTTCATTTAATGCAATCTCTTTTCTCAGTGTACCTGTTGATTCATTCGATGGATGTTGTTCATAATCCTAATAAATGTTAGTTATTGTTTAGAGTAAACTTCTAAATAAAATAATGAAATTAATTTATTGATGCCATAATCGTATTTCATTCACTCGATTCACTGTTGAGTAAGCGTTGAAGCTGTATTTAATTAAATTGCAGTAAAGGTGTTACTGGTAATATTAAAGGATTGATGACTACCAAAAAACATCAAAAGAAAATACCTAAACAATTAATAGTAAAAATGCCATCATGGCAGGGATTCATAGTCTATTGTAGAGGAATCTCCATACCAGCAGAAAAGGGAACAGAAATGTGAGTTTCTGCGTATATACCAAGCGTTTTTAGCATTCCTCTGAGAGCAAATGCACATTCATCAGTATCGTGCCTCATCTCACGTATTATTTTCGATTTCCCCCTATAAGAGATCGGAAGTTTAGATGCCCGCCCTCTAGGGCCCACACGCTAAACCCTCACTCGATCAGCGACCGTGGCATCAGTCGATAATTCAATCACCGCCGCACACCTTTCATTAAGGTATGTTATCTGTTCGTTCCCACAATAAATTACAAACCATTGAACTAACGAAGAAGGTATCATTTGATAGTTTATTGCATTCATATCGTGAATAATTTTATGAAAATTGTACGTAAAAATAATATATATTTATTCAGATTCATATTATTAACAAAATTATTTATTGAAGGTGCCGGCAGTAGGGCTGAGAAGGAAGGGCGCTGCATCATTGCTAATTTTGTGAGTCAAGCAGCAATATTGCGGTTCCGGTTGTTTGGGTGATAGAGGCTAGTTGTGTTCTGGCACCCTGAGCCAAGGGCCTTCAAGGCCTGTAGTGCTGAAATATTATTATTTACTGAACGTATGAAAATTACCATAGCAAATATTATCCATGGATAAATGTACAATGATTTGTTATAATAATGAACATTAATTTATTCCACTAATGAATCTTGTTACTGCTTAATGAAAGATTGTAAATTGTAATATTTTATCATAACAATGATACATTTCGTTCTGGCGATGAAAATCTCACGTGCAGTATTTTGCTCAGTGAAAAACGTTCTTTCAATTTTTTAAAGCCTATTACACACTTCTGCTATAATTTGAACATGGAATGTCCGAAACAACTTACATGCACGTTGGAATTAATTCACCGTTATCTGGTAAAAACTCACTTGGATATTGGAACGAAAAGCTCTTCGCTTTTTATATCCAGAAAAAAACAAATATTCAAGAAAATATGTATAGTTTAAAGTTGTTGGTATCGATTTTATTCTGCTTTGCCACTAATTTAAACAGACCACGCTATTTCAGTAAACCAATCCGGCGTTTTCAGTTTCATCTTCCTTAACATCGGACATCTACTACTACTTCAACAGCATACAATTTTAATCTCCCCATATCGACGTTTACTATTATCGCGTCGTAAACCAACCCAATTCCGAAGTGCACTTCGGAAAAAGGGGACGCCCCTAAAGACGCCGCACGACCCATCTCGGGCGGCGTCGGAAACGAAATCGCATTTGGCCGTGGGCGTTTTCGTTTAATTGACGTTTTACGAGGCAGCTTCCGGTCCGCACCGTGCCCGTACTTCCCGCGTTATTATTAGCAATTTCGCGCGAAGAGAAGCGAAACTTCGTTATACGCCTAAATATCTGTCTCTCTTTTGCTCTTCCATTTCCTCGGAGGTGGATTCGATTAGGTCTCCTGTGTCGAGTCGGCTCGGGGATGGGCATCCCTTTCGGTGGCGTCAGGGTGAATGGGAAAGCCAGCACACCGCGACGCTGGCTTGGCTGATGCTTATAGAGCCCCGATGTGATGGAATTGTGGTGGCGCGCCCTTATTTCTGTGGAGTTTCTGATTTTATACGTTATCGATGGATATATATTTTTACCATTGAGTATAATAATTTGTTTATTTATCGCTTTTTTGTGGTTAACGAAACCGTATTTATTTATTGATTTCATTTATGCAAAAATCACTTAGGGAAAATGTCTTATTTCTCATAAATTATTTGTTATTAAAGTTTTGAAGACACGCTTACTGTACTATCGTTTGTTTGTATACAGTGTGAGTCTGTAATCTGAAATAAATTCAGTAAAGCGAAGACAGTATTCCGGAAATATGCTCGGACACGTCGATTAGTATTTTAAATTGCCCATTTTTTCATCTGAGAAAATTTTATACAGCGTGTCCCAAATTTGAGATATGACGTCATCGACAATTTTTTTTAAATGGTAGCCCTAATTCTTTTATAACTATTCTTAAAGGGTATATCAAATTACACATGCGTACCGAATTTCAAGTTTTTATTCCTTGTCATTAAAAAGATATTTAACAATAACTAATTCGAAAAATGAAGAAATCTGATTCAAATTTATTTTTATGAAGTTTAAAAATGGCATGTCAAAGGGTTTTTGTTTATCATTTTTTTTTGTCAAACCAGGTGGACGTCTTATCACAATGTCAAAAAACAAGGTAATAAAAATAAGTAAGAAGGGAAGCTAGTATTCGGCTCGTATTAAGCGAGGACACTTATTAGTTTGTCGTTTCGTGAGAAACACCGTTTGTTGAAAAATCGACCATAATGCCGTATTTAACTGAACCCACAAAATTGAAATTTTTAATGATGATTGGCTACGAGTGATAGGGACAAGAACACAAAATGAAGTTACTCATTTATTCAGAGAGAAGTATCCTGATTTACCACCCATATCTCAAAGTACCGTAAGCAAGATTGAAAAATAGTTTCGGGAAAACGGGCATTTAAGGAGAACAAATAATCATCGTCAGAGTGCGCTCAATGAAGAAAGTAAACTTAATGTATCTTCTTTCTGATTCAAGACAGTCCTTGGATCTCCAGAAGCTCGTTAAAGCGCACAAATTTTATCCCTATAAATTGACAATCTCTCCAGAACTTCACCGAAGATGATCCGAATCGAAGACATCAGTTTTGCGAACAAATGATGATCTACTAAACAGAAATGTTGTAAACATAGAAACGTTCTATTTTCTGACGAATCAACGTTTATGTTAAACTGTGAGGTAAATCGTCGAAACTGTCGTTTTTGGGCAGACACCAACCCACGATGGATGAGGGAAGGCCACACTCAACATTTCAGAAAAAGTCAATGTTTGGGCAGGCATTGTTGGTGATCGGTAATAGGACCAATTTTTCTTCCAAGAAATCTCAATGGTGGGAGATATTTAAAATTCTTGCAGGAAGAACTAGTTCCGAATTTGGCTACTCTATTCCCTGCTTGAAGTTGATGTGCAGAATAGAAACATCTGGTTCCAACAAGACGGCGCGCCTCCTCATTTTGCAAGACCTTTCCAGGCGGATGGATTGGTAGAAGAGGACCTTTTGAATGGCCACCCAGGTCTCCGGATTCAACACCAATGGACTATTTCTTAGGGGGGTACTTGAAAGGCAAAGTTTTTAAAACCAAACTGGAAAATACTTGAGTGTAGCTAATTTCCGCTGAAGTAATTGACATGTTCAAAATGAGTTCCGGTTCCGTTTAGGGTATTGTCAGGAAGTGACACTTTTGAGCATTTATTGTAGAAGTAGATATGTATGAGGTGAATCGATTTTTTTCATTTTTCGAATTAGTTATTGTTAAACATCTTTTTAATGACAAGGAATGAAAACTTGAAATTTGGTACGCATGTGTAATTTTAAAAATTAAAAAAAAATTGTCGATCACGTGATATCTCAAATTTGGGCCACGCTATATAAAATCTTCTCAGATGAAGAAGTGGGCAATTTAAAATACTAATCGACGTGTCCGAGCATATTTCCGGGAAAAATACTGTCTTCGCTTTACTGAATTTATTCCAGGTTACAGACTCACACTGTATATGTATTATTATCATAGCAACATGAACGCCCAAATCGATGAGAGCTACTGTAAATCTCGTGTTCCTGCTAAATAATATAATATCAGATTGCCGCCTAAGGTTGGGTTTGAAAGTCTTAAAGATTATCGTAAATTTAAAGATTTTTGCATCGATGGATCTGTCAGTAAATACTCTTTGAAAGAAAACTTATCGTAATATCAATAACCTACATTTATTGAATGAATTTTCGTCTACAAAACGAAATGTGTCATCGTTATGATAAAATATTATTAATTGTTGATTAAGTAATAACAAGGTTCATTAGTGAAATAAGTTATAGTTCTCATTATAATAATAAATCATTATTAGTTCATGAATAGTATTTGTTATGGCAATTATATTTTCATACGTTCAATAAACAATTTTTTTAATAATATGAATATGAACGAATATATGCTGTTTTTTTTTTTACGCACAGTTTTCATAAAATTATTTACGATATGAACATAATAAATAAATGATACCTTCTTCGTTAGTTCAATGGTTTGCAATTTATTGTAAGAATGAACAGATAGCATACCTTAATGAAAGGTGTACAGCAATGATTGAGTTACCGACGTACGCCGCGGTCGCTGACTGAGTGAGGGTTTGTCGTGTGGCCCCTAGAGGGCGTGCTTCTAAATTCGGATCTCTTAGGGGGGAATTGAGACCAATACTTGAAACACGATACTGGTGAAAGTGAATTTGCTCTTAAAGGAATGGTATTTAATTTAGTTTTAAAATAATTTGATAATAATTTGGAAAATAAGGGAATATTAATGTGAATAAAATTTTGGAAAATACATCTGATGTACATACCTATATTTATATTTAATTTCATCAAAAATTTTTCTCGGTGTATATGTAAAATTGAGCATTTATTCAAGTTAAGTGTTATTTGCACTCCCCTAACTTACTAATGTTTGTAAATCTGTTAAAAAGTTGTCCAGCTGCACTGCGGAATTACGGCATGCTATGTTGTCTACGAAAATGTAATATCTAATCTTTATTTTGGATATAACTCCCTGATGTACGCTACAAATAAAAAGCAATGGTCTAAGTACAGAGCCATGTGGAACTCCACTCAGCACACACACCCAGCAGTCCAAACTCTCTACAATAACTTTGAAACCATTTGCTCTGTATCATAAATGTATGATTATATAAGAAACGAGCTATATATTCATCCCAATAGATTTCCTCTAATACCTTGATAAGCGAGTTTTGATAAGAACCTCTTATGCGGGGTTTTGTCGAAAGCTTTTTCATAATCATGGTAGATCGCATCAATCGGATTACCATAATCTATTTGCTTTCCCCGTTCATTCACACACATGAGTCATCCCATTGGTTGTTTAGTGGGAAGTAACCCATACTGTGCTGGGGGTATTGTTCCATTAGTAATTAAGAAATATGTTCTCTCTGGGATAATCACTTCTTTCGTAATATATACAAAGGTTGCATGTAAGATTGATCGGTCTGTAATTTCTTGAGTGGAATTTTCCCCCTGTTTAGCATATCTGGACCGCATAAGGCTATGTCCATTTTACTGGCATTATCTGACCATTAAGTAAAATGTACTTGTATAATAATTTTAGTGAGAAAAATATTCTTCCTGGAGAGAACTAGATATCTTAAAAAGATTAAATCACATAAAGAAACTTTATTTATATAACGATCAAATTATTCTTTTAAAAAAAAATTTTTGTCCAAATAAATTACTCTTGAAACAGAAAAATAATTTATTGTAAGTTCTGGATTGGTGAATTTAATTTGAAATATTAGAAACAATGAAAACGAATGTTCTATATCCAATCCTCAAATTTTATTATTATATTAACATCGGTTTTCGGACTAGGGCATCATCAGGAATAAAAGGTTAAAACAATTGTGACGCTACGTCACTCATATTAAAATTTAAGTTATCAAATTTGAACAAATTATTATTGTAGTGTTTTATTCTTATTGTTGTTTATTAAATAATGATGAGTGACGTAGCTTCACAATTCTTTTGACGTTTTAGACCTGATGATGGCGTTGTCCGAAACCGGTCGTAAATATAATAATAAATCTGAGGATTGGATATTAACTTTTCTTTGCTTCTAATACTTCAAAAAAATAATTGTTTGGATAGGTATATGCTATCAAATGTAAATTACTCAAAGAAAATTAAACCAGAAATATCGTTAGCACTGACTCAATGCTTCATGTCATTATGGAAGACAATTCCTATTCCCAAATATGTTAGTATAAATATAGTCTGACAAACAAAGAAAGAATTTTCAAATTTGACAAAATCGCTATAGACATAAAAAAAACCCTAATCTTCGTCAAGTACTTTTGAGTGACACACTCGCCTACATATGAGAATAAAGATAAATAATAACGATAACAATTACATTTGCATTTACCTTGTAATTAAATTCAAAGTTTCCACTATTACGTTTTAATCTAAAGCAGTATACTAAAATATCTTTTTATTAGATATGACGTCATTCGCGCTTTGTTCTCGTTCTGATCGGCGCCTTTTTTTTTCTTCCATTTTATCTCCTTCCGTTTCACATTCGCAGCACAACTGATGCGAGAACACCTTCAAGGTAAGTACCTGCCGACGGCTACCCGTATGGAAATCGCCTTTGTTCGAGCGATCGCCGCAAGGAGGCGGCACATAATACAGGCGAATGCGGAAGGATACATCAGGACAGGGAATAACATCACGTGCTCCGCTTGTAACGCTAATTACAATGTATGTATTTTTGCATAATAACTATATTGACTATATGTACCTATAGATTTAGACAACAGATATGCAGAAAGTTCAATAATTGCAAAAGCCTGTTGAAGATTGACGGTTGGAATTATTTTAGGGAAAAAATCCTTGGAAAAGCATCGAGAAAATAGTATTAAAGCATTCACGATGATTTTGGCAGAGTTTTACGATTCTAAAACAAAAATAAAATGGGTAACATTTCTTTGCAAACTTCTCCTAGACCTTCTCAACTGAGCTCAGTGTTTCTGCTGATGATGATAGCCTGCTATTGAAACGTACGTCCAGTTTAGTGGTGAGGAGTCTAGGAGAAGTTCGCAGTATTACCAGTGCCACAGTTTGGAGTATTTTTCTCAAACATTTCTTTACCACATATAAAGGCGAGAAATTATAGTTTTTGATTTAACTAAAATATAAATAAAATAGTGTAACGAGGCCAACTTTTTAAACTGGCGGTTCCGATAGGCGTCCCTAGATGGCGCTAGCATAGCGGAAGAAAGAACTACCTACGAGGAATGACAGAGGGCAGTACCGGGTCGAAGATTCGTGAATATTCTCCTGAAATCTAGAAGGACGTTCTAGAAGGGTCCCGAACAATCTGGAAGTCTCGCGCCAGATATAAAATAACGCGTGGGGATTGGCCGGAGTCAGTCAGTCGATACGAGTTGAATAGTGTGGATAACGAGTGGAGATATATACCAGCGAATTAGTACGTGTAATATAAATATCGGTGCAAATAAATTGTTTACATAAATAAAGAAATTAGTGATTAAGTGATTTAATTAATAAGCATTTTTAATAGATTTTAAATACCGTAATTGTGTTAATAGAATAAGTGAATTTAAATATATCGCCTGTGTGTTTTTCTAAACCCTGACAATGTTTTAAAAATAGAAAAACGTTACAATAGGTACACATTTTAAAAATTATTTAAAAAGAAATATGCAAAGTGACTTATATGAGCAGAATAAAAATGAAAATTCGTGTTCAAGATTATTGACGAAAAACCCCGAACTAAGGTAAATCTTAAAATTTTCTAGTAAAATCTAAGATTTACCAACTCTTAATGGTAAAAGTTCGAACAGTTCTGTGATGACCGTTCATTTCGAACTTTTGCCAGATAAATTTTATAAAGAAAGAAGAAGTTGTTAAAGATAAAGAAGTGAGTCTTCGAGAAATTGTCGTTCACATTCAAAAACTGTAACTCTCTAAAATATGCTTGTCTTAGAAATGCGTTTGCAAGACATGAGAATTTCTTCTAATTCTAAATGCACAATAGCGCTCAATTTTGTAACAAGTTTTTTTTACTATAGTTTATTTTTGAAGTAGAGCAAAGAATTTCTGAATATACCCCAGGCCCAAATCACACGTACGAAAATCTTGAAAATAAATTACGAGTATATCTGCTAACTATTACTGTAGAGCTCTGAAAAGAACTGGTATAGAGTATATAATGAAATAACGGAGAAACAATAGAAACAACAACAACGTTTAACCACAAACAATGTCAGTTGACAGAATCTGAGCAAGATTGATACAAAGTTATTTGGCCTTGCTTTCAACCAATGAGAAGAGCATTCTACGTAAGTCTACAAAGTATTATTTTTAATATCCTGATAAGACGTTCGAGTTCACCGGATAATGCGACTTCAGTAGTTACAAAAAAACGTAAATAATTTTCTTTTGCTTTGTCGAATCAGAGTTAGTTGTACCACAATGAACTGAGTTATTTCGTTGGGATTTATTTAATCAAATCACGCAAAATGAATTGAATCAAATTACACAGAAATAAATGTGGATACAGAAAATTTGCAAACACCCCTTTTTACTATGATATTGCGCGAAAATAAATCTATACATTCCCGTGCTTTTGCCGATGCTTCGTTTTTTTTTTTATATGAAATCATGATCGTCCTGAAGAGGATCGTTTTTTCGAGACGGGAAGAATTTAAATAAAATATTCGAAGTGGCTTGCACTCCAAGCGGCGATCACACAAAACTAACAGCGGTGGCAATGGCTGAATGAAAGTGGTATGTAGGGGTATACTCGGGACAGCATAGGTTTGGGCACAGGTGGCGGCTCTAGCCACGGCATTACAAATATTTTTTTTCTCGTTAATGCTACAGATAGATCCCCTGTGCATAAGACTTTTTGATCGTAAATGATTACAGCTGCTACATATTATTATATTTACCTCTATATCTGATACACCCTGTATAATTACTATTACTAAAGTTTGATAGCTCTATCGTTGTAATTACTATATAGCATGTGAATACATATAACAAATATATAGAAAAATACATATATTTTATAAAAAAAAAGGTAAAAATAGGCTGAAAAAGAAATATTATTGTACAGTAGCTGCAAGGAAAATATCTTCATAGCAAATCTTCGCACTCCGTATCATGTGGTAAAGTGGTGCTCAGCTCTATGTAATAGATTGGTTCTTGGTGTTGGTATGTTGAATGTAATACAACGACAAGACACAATTTGTTGTTGTTGCAAAGAAAAAAATATAATTTATAAAAGCGTATAAATCATTGGGAATGCATGCTAAATATAAAATGTAAAAAATTCGAATCAGAAGGTTTAATTATATTACACAATGTAGGCGAATTAAGTGCATTTAAAAAAAAAATTGTGACAACTTTTAGGCAAACAAGACAAAGTTAATCTCTTTTTAACAACTGAATTAGTGAAAAAATTACAATCTGAATGATTTTTAACATTTATTTTGTCCCTAATTATATTTTAATTAATAATAAAAAAAAGAAAACATATTTAAGTTTATTGACCGAATGTAACTTGTTTTTTTAAATATGTAAGTAATCATACTCTATGCATTCAACAACATATGCAGCAGAAACAATTTTCCATTTTTAATTAAAGTAAAGAATATAAACAAAGAAGACTTGCCAAAAATGAAAAAGTATATAAAAAAAAAAATTCAACCGTAGATCAGCTAAAACAAAACACCCCAAACAATAGTATACCGAGATTATTATTTTTCACCTCATCCCACGTTCAGCAAGCATCCTTTTGTATTTCAACTCCTGTTGCACCCTCCCTACCTACACAAACTCATCACCGTGCGTTGCTTGCAGTCGTTTCCGAATCTAAACTGATGGCCCGCTCCAGGTCAATGCACTATGCCCAAGCTTCCGGGAATTTTCGGATTTTTTGTGAATGTAAGTACGTAATGTAGATATATTATATCGTGGTTGATAACAATGATATAGGTATTATCTTATATACCTACGACCTATCATTTTCTGCTTTTAGCAGTCAGGAAATTGAGATTCACGCGGGCTTATCTCTAGGTAAGGTTTCCGATATCGCTTGTTTAACCTGAAAGTATGTGGAAAAGGTACTGATGTCATAGAACCTTATACTTAAACAAATGACGTTGTATACTCCGCACAACTAGATTTATATTAACTACGTGTAATACAATAAGCTGATTATACGGGCAATTCTTTGTATGGTAGATTAAAATTGGGCTCAGGTTTAATCCAGAATGTAGTGATAAAAACATGTAACCTCTTAAGAAAGAACTTAATGCATATCTTTCTACACACGATGAATTGATTTGTCTAGCTTAAAAACTCTTTTGTATTATTAGTAATGATGGATTAAAAGTTTTGATACTGTAATAAATTCAATATGAATGCCATTGGAATTATTTTGCAGTTGAGAATTCCTGTAGCAAACTACGGTCTTGATTGCTTATTGACTATTGAAGTTAAACGTTTCACTTAATACACGATGAAACTAGAAATTAAGAAGCATATCTGAAAATTATTTTTGATTATATAGGGTGTTCAAAAAATCGTCGGCACAATCACACGATATTCTTTAAATGGAATACCTGTTTTTTTTTTTGCATTTTTAGCAGAGGCCGACCGTTATCTATGCGTACCTACACTGTAAAAAATTACAGTAATTTTGCCATGGTAAATCAGGAATATTACATCTAATAACGTTGTGAATTTACCACAATAAATTATGTAAATTTTATTTTACATGTTTTTTCTAGGATATTTAACTTGGAAAAAGAAATTTCGGTAAAATTTATAGCTTTTTCAAGTAAGTTTAAGATTTTTAACAAATTAACAAAAAATTCAAAGGAAAAATACAGGAAAACACTGTACAAATTTTGTATTTACTCTCAAATTTACTTAAAAGTGTAAAATTGACATTTTTTGGGTATTAATGCAATTTAAAAAGTAATTTTACTAGTGAACTATTAATTTTGCTGTAAAAATATGAGGGTCTTTTATATTTATTTGTTTTTACTTTTTCGGGTAAAACTATAGATATCATGGAAATACGAAATTCATATGCCGCAATGTGATTGGTTATTGGATTTTCGTGCGCGTAGGTAATTCTATTCGTTTGTCGAACTTATTATTGGCTTAAATGATATCATGTACGTCACAAACAATCGTAGGTTCGCGTAAGCGTGTTCATTCTTGATCCCTGGTTGAGCGATTCAGTATGACCTATTAGGTGCTATAAAAGAATTAGATAATTGCTTGCCTCTCTTTATAAAACACCTGAAAATTACTTCACTGTTCGTAAATATAGAGTCATATAAATATTACATACGAATTTACAGTACAATCTTTGAAAAACACATTAGCATGTGAAATTTACTAGATGATAGAAAATTTTACCTTATGAAGCAAATTTACCTGTAAAATTGTAGGGCAACTTTGTTACCAACGATTTTAAATGTAATTTTACTGCAACTTTTTTTACAATGTATTTTTTTATTTTTTCTTTGATGCATAATTTCAATGTAATAATATTTTGATAAAAAATTAATATTTACATAGCACCATTAAAAAGAACAGGATTGTCACAAATGTGAAATTTAAGATAAAATAATTGGGGATTCTTTGATCGCCAATTAGAAGGTACTTTAGGCAAAATTTTGAGCTTTAGCGGTATACAGGGTGTTCAAAATTTACTAAACGATTTTTGGAACAGCCTGTATAATCAAAAATAATTTTCAGATATGTTCATTAATTTCTAGTTTGAGCAATCAAGGACCGGTGCAACTGCAGGACCCTGTGTGCATGGATAAGCCATTAAAATAAACATTGTAAAACTATAAAGTATGACAGTAAAATTATATTTAATTATAATATTTCTTTATTTATTATTCTTTATTTCTTTTCCCCTACCGAGGTTTTTTGGTGTTACAGACACAAAATTAGTAAGTAATTATTACCCTTGAATAATAGAAATGCTTAGATTAAGCAGGTAAGTATTATCAGTTCACTATACTTATATTTTGGAAGCAAATAATGGCAATACTGCAAATAGTATATACTTCTTATATACTTCTATCAAATGTACATAATTATTAAGGCATAAATATGATACTTTCCAGTTGCGAAAATCTATTTTACTCAAATCTAAAATAATTATTTTTGTGGGTGAAAATATTATATGTTTCAAAAGATTTTAGTATTATTATTACATTTGAACTAAAAAAATGTTTCGTCTAACAAATACTGTAAAGACTCTGTCAAAGTGACAGGAACACTCCTAAAGCTAGTGTAATAGACTCTTCCGACCATTCCGGCGCTCAAAACGGATATGAAGACATATGTACTTCTCATTTGGGTTCACTATACTTATGCAAGATTTAAACCTATATTGGATAACGTCATGGCCAGTAATGTTCCACTGGTAAATATAGATGGCAACCACAAGTAGTATTCTCTTATGGAAATATTGCACAATAGAAAATGATAGGGCGCCACCTATATTTCGCCAGTGGAACAGTAGTTCTGACAAAACGCGAGCAAATCTGAGCTAAACATTTGGCCGGTTCTGCTTATTAGATAGACATCACAAACTTTTCTCTTATATATCTTATTCCGATACGTCCATTGCGTCCCATTTCTGTTTTTGGGGGTCGCAAGCGAACGCAAGGGTGCGGCGACGTATATCCAGCGTGTGTGTTGGCATCCGGATGGCGGGGTACCTACGCCATCCACACCGTGAGACCGCCAGGTCGCGATGGAATGCGAAGCCGTTATGTCCGAGGTGCATTTGCATCGGAAACACCAGCGCTAATGCACGTCGTAATAAGTAGAGTACGTACATAACACACATACACAAATGCTGTGAACGATGACCATTTGACTCGATTATTATTGCGGGACAAACAAACGCATGTTGTTTAAAGATTTATTCTACACTGTAAAAAATTACAGTAATTTTGCCATGGTAAATCAGGAATATTACATGTAATAACGTTTGTAAATTTACCACAATAAATCATGTAAATTTTGTTTTACATGTTTTTCTAGGATATTTAACATGGAAAAAGAAATTTCGGTAAAATTTATAGCTTTTCATGTAAGTTTAAGATGTTAACAAAAATTCAAAAGGAAAATACAGGAAAAAACATGTACAATTTTGTATTTACTCTCAAAATTTACTTAAAAGAGTAAAATTGACATTTTTTTGGGGTATTTAGTGCACTTTAAAAGTAATTTTACTAGTGAACTATTAATTTTGCTGTAAAAATATGAGGATCTTTTATATTTATTTATTTTACTTGAATTTTCGGGTAAAACTATAGATATCATGGAAAATGCGAAATTCATACGCCGCAATGTGATTGGTTATTGGATTATTTATCTGTGCGCGTAGGTAATTCTATTCGTTTGTCGAACTTATTATTGGCTTAGTGATATCATGTACGTCACAAACAATCGTAGGTTGCGCGTAAGCGTGTTCATTCTTGATCCCTGGTTGAGCGATTCAGTATGACCTATTAGGTGCTATAAAAGAATTAGGTAAGTTGCTTGCTCTCTTTATAAAAATACATATGAAAATTACTTCAGTGTTGACGGTAAATATAGAGTTCATATAAATATTACATACGAATTTTACAGTACAATTTTTTTAGATGGTAGAAATTTTACCTTATGAAGCAAATTTACCTGTAAAATTGTAGGCAACTTTGTTACCAACGATTTTACATGTAATTTTACTGCAACTTTTTTTACAGTGTAGAGAAAGTAGCCTCGTCGGTGAAGAATATTTGAGCAAAATAGTCAGGATTTTGTGTTGCATCCACTGACAAAAAGCCACTCTTTGCGGAAAATCTGCCTGCACCCGTTGAATGTGATATGGATACAACAGTTGATCTTTCAATATTCTCTAAACTGTGGCCTGACTAATGTTTAAAGCAAACGCAATTTTTCTGGTGCTTGTAGTAGGATGTCCCTCAATTTCATTTAGTACCATTTCTTCAACTTGTGGAGTTCTCACTGTAGATGGGTGCTCGTTATCAGTCGTCCGTTTTTTTTAAATTTCCCGTTTCTCTAAGACGTTGGTGAAGACGGGCAAATATTGAATGATGCGGGATGATACGGTTCGGGTATCGTTCTTCATAAAGACGTCTAGCAGCACGCGAATTTCCATTGGCAAGACCGTAAACGAAATGCATATCACACATCTCAGCATTCGTTTAATTCATTTTAGAAAACAGAAACTGGCAATAAACTGAATGAATACTCTGACAACTATTGACAAATATTGAAATGACAAATAAACAATTCCCTCTCAACACAATAGTTTTTGAAGAACCAACTGTGATATTATACCGTGTTAGTCATAGTTGATAATTTATTATTAAACATTCAATAACTTTAAAACCAAACTGTTTTGACATATACTCATATGAACTTTTATGATCAAAATAACCTCAGGAATCAGCTCTTAAAGTTTGTCGCATATATTGAGAATCATCCTGTATAACCATTTTTATGTTCTGCTTTATGTTATATTATAAATAGTAACAAATAACCTCAAAATATAATACAAATAAACATAAATTCTATTACAACAAATATAAGTATTTTAGTCAAATCTGTGTTACTGTTTGAGCTGTAGTACACATAGGCCTATCAAGCCCATGACGTGTAAATACAGGGTATTTGTAAATAAAAATTGTTTAAACAATTTAAAATCATTATCATGCAATATTATTTAGCAAATATGCTGTAAGAAGCGTATAGTTTGGCACATCTAAGAGGCAATTAAAAAAAAAAGTGTAAATCAAAAATTACAGAGAATGTAATAGGTCGCTGAGCATCGGAGGCCCGTACCACAGTATAAACCTTATCGAGTAGTTTCACTAAGTGTCGCGCCTTTGATGTTTTGTCTATTCAATCTAAGGAAATTCGCGATGGCGTTTGGCGGCTATATTTCCAACTAATAATTGCAAAATGGGTACGAAAATAACCTATATACTCAAACAGACTGACAATTGACAGAAAATCGCACATCTGTCACTTCTATAATAAAATGACAATGGAACGGCTTTGTAGGTTAGATTTTTGTTTGTAAACAAATTCAATAGTTTTAGTTACAATTTCACCCACATATGCGACCCGCGATTTCTGGGGCGCCATGTTTGAAACCATGTTACCGCGATGTGAAACTACTCTATAGGTATACACAGAGATTCAAAATGATTGTCAATTCCGCTCCTATAGATAGTAACAGGTGTAGTATATGCCGCGTGTTTGTAGTGAAGGTTCGAACTAAGTCAGTGTTGGAACATAAGAAAGTAAACGGATCTGTCATAAATAAGGAAAACGTAACCTATATTTGAACTCGCATTATATAAACGACTATGACTGGTGTTTCTGCTTGTAAAAATGAAATGTAATTAATTTAACTTTACTAAATTATGATTTACAATTTAGTTACTAACTGGTGTTTAACTAAATTTATTTATTACTTTAAATTATAACAACAATTAGTATATTATTAAATGACAAAACTGTATCTCTCAGTTCTTCTATGGTATATGCATGCGGTTTCTATAGATCCTATTTTTTAGATAGCCGAACATGAAGTAATCTAATGGGTTAGATCAGGCGATCTGGTGGCCATCTTTGTGCTCTAACGAACCTGTCAACAAAAAACTGTTGAAGATATTGGCAGGTTTGTCGAGCAGTATATATGCTGGACCATTAGCGTGCTGAAAATAACCTGCTTCAAGCTCATTTTCTTGTAACTCTGCAATAAACAATTCCAACATCTGTTGGTAACGTTCGGCTGTTACAGTTCCTCGAAGAAAATTGCCTACTAATATTGCCTGGACTAGCTAACCAAACCAACTTTTACAGGATGCAATATGCGTTTCTCGAAATCGTGTGGATTTTTGCAGACCAGATACCAATAGTTTTGTAAATTGATATAGTCTGTTTAGATGAAACCAGGCTCATCGAGAAAAATGATTTGTTTAGCAAGTCATCGTCCCTAAATGTTATTAAACAATGACAATATTCCAATCGCCTATCGGATCTAATGGTAATAATTCCTGTACCGTAGAAACTTTATAGGATGAAAATGTAACTTTCTTTTGACAGCTCATTGCGCTGAAGTGTAATGATAAGCCTATAAAATTATAAAATGTAATAAACTATTTCACTAAATGTTAATATTGATTTTTTACCTGTTTGTTGAGCTATACCACAGATAAATTCCTTTATTTCTTACAGTATTCAAAAATACTATTGTTGGTGATATTAGATGTAAATATAAACGATTTGAAAAAAATTATAAGATAAATAATCGAAAGATACTACAAACACGCGCGCCAATGTCGTAAATGTCAAGAAAATTAATTAATGTATGAATTTGTATGTAGCTAACTTCGCTCATTAAATGGTAATAAGTATAATAAAATTTTTCCGGAAAACAGTTTTTTTCTTACGACAATCATTTTGAATCACATGGTATACTGTACCCGTGCTGTGCATCCTAGGGTTAATCAAACTTCCGTAGGACGGTAGTGTATGTGAGAACTAGAAATTGGAACCGTATTAGCATCATCTCCTTTATACTTTTATACCTATTACGCCGTCACTGTGTTTTCCTCCATTGTAGTGTGTGTATGTATGTATACTTGCATGCGTCAACGTTCGTCACATAAAACCGACGATGCATCCGTCCGTTCATGAAATGACACAATAATCAGCATGTCGTAAAACCGACGAAGATCCACGACGCGACTATTCGCTGCCGTCAGACAGGACGGAAGACAGGATGTCACGAGGTACCTCTCGGAATGCGGTCGCAGCCGTGTGAGCGACGATGGTAACGTACTCTACTCTGTTTGTTAGTTAGCTGCTGTTGGGCCTCATCGCATTTCTCTATTGCGCCCAGGTAGTACATACGTACCGCGTATGTATGTCTATCTATATTTGTGAAACCTACGCTCTACTCTCTTCTCGTTGCATTCCACGTCGTTTATACATAGACATACATAACATACAACGAGGACCTTTCTCTTTTGGTCGTCCGTCCTTTATTTGGCGCGTTATTAAATGTTTGTGTGTGCGTGCCTGTGTTTACGCCGTCGGTTTACGCAAACGAACACGTGTATAATGTAGCGAGTATTCTCTATCGCGCTTCAACGCTATGCGGTATGAATGGACGCGAGATCAGAACGCCTACTACGATTCTCCCAACATTATCGCGCTGGCATCGTCGTTTATTGAACACTATAATCTCTTTGCCGTCAAAGAAAGGCAGCTTACATATATACAATAAGCTTCTCGAACAGACATGCGATCAACGTGCAATGCTTATGGGTCACTGATGATGACGTTTATAATAATGCAAAGATTTATAATTTAACAATTTTTTTCCGAACTTATTCGTTGTTAACTTTCGATTTAACCCTAAACCTACCAAGGTGTGCTTTTGAGGCACAATTGATTTTGAAATTGCCTGAATTTGTAAGTTAACTCCCACAGACTGGAGATTTTGGTATTCTACAAAAACTATTTAACACAGAATGACATAAAATAACAAAAGTATGACGATTGTTGACTGACCGACGCCGGCCACTAACGTAAAAGGAGTTGCTCCGAGCATTGTACGAAGTGATGAGGATTTGGGAAGGAATGTAAATGATGGTGAAGATGAAGAGAGCCAAATGACGAAACTCTCTTAGTGAAGAGGATTATCAAGAAACTGGCGATAAGAGAAGCGATGAACAAGAAGGAGTGACGATAGTGATGCTAATGATGAACCGCCGGCCATTCGCAAACTTTTATTGGAAAAGATGGTACCGAGTGGAATGCCACGCCGATTGCCAAGGAAAAACACGTGCACACAACATAATTACAACAGCTTTGAATAAAGTGAAACTTCCACCTGGAGTGCATGTTGATACTCCTTGGGACGCATTCAATTTGTTTTTTGATGATACGGTTATTGGTATGTGGTTACTTTCACTAATAAGGAGGCTGTTCGTATTCTTGCGATTTGTGGAAACCAGTTGACGACGTTGAAATCCGTGCTTTCTTGGGCCTTTTGATTACTGCGGAAGAAATAAACAAGGAATGGTGGACTATAATGAGCTATGGAATCCTTTATTATAGAAATCCTGTTTATCGAGCGTGTATGTCACGAAATAGATTACTCAATTACTAAGATTTATTCGTTTTGACGATAAAGCGACCAGAACCTCCGAAGGCAAAAGGACAAGTTGGCACCAATTAGAGACCTGTGGGACCGTGTTAATACAAACTTGCTGAAATATTATCTTCCTGGCAGTAATCTAACCATCGATGAACAACTGGTGCTTTTAGAGGTCGTGTTATTTCCGACGTACCTGCCAAGCAAGCCAGATAAGTACGTATGAAGATTTGGTGGATATGCGATAGTGGAACTAGTTATCCGTTACGTGGTATACCGTACTTAGGAAAAGAAGGTCTCAACAGAGCAGAAACTTAGCGCAAAGGTGGTTGAAGACCTTTGTGAACCTTTTCTGAGAACTAAAAGGAATATTATGTTCAACAACTTCTTCACCAGCTACGAGCTTGTATCCAGTTTGCTTACCAAAGGCCTAACTTGTGTAGGAACGCTCAGAAAAAATAAGCACTGCATACCACCAATTTTTTTACCTCACAGGCGACGGAATATTGAAAGCAATTTGTTGGTTTTCAGAAGACAATGACTTGGTATCTTATGTACCTAAAAAAATCGCTGTGTCATATTATTATCTACAATGCACAACGACTCCACCATTGATGAGAAATGAAAATAAATCTGAAATCAATAAGTACTACAATTCCACGAAAGGAGGGGTGGATACACTTGATCATATGGTACATACATATTCAGTGAAACGCAAAACTAATAGGTGGCCTTTGGTCTATTTTTTCAATATAATTGATATGTGTGGAGTAGCTTCATTTGTCATTTGGAGAAATATCCATCCTGACTGGCATATTTCCAAAAAACGAAGCAAAATTTTCTTACGAGAAATTACAACAGAATCAGTACTGGGGCAAATTAGACGTCGTAGTTTGAGTGGCTTGCATAAAAGTCATACTTCATTGATACAAACTACGTTGAACAAGTACCAACCACAGCGGAGTCTTCGGCACGAGAAGTAAGAAACGAAAACGGTGCTATATTTGCCCATCAAAGAAAAGCAGAATGTCAAACGTTATGTGATAAGTGTAAGCAACGGTTTGTGGTGAACATTCAGAGAAAATACTCACGTGCACAAATTGCAAACTACATAAATAACTTATAAAATATTTACTATCTTGTACTATTTTTAAATTATATCTTCTGACACACAATATTCTTCTATATGTTTTAATCTTACTGTATACCTACTACATGAAATAAATAATGCATATTTTGCTATTATTTACATCAAAATGTGTACAAATAGATGTGTGCCTGTGAGGCACACCTTGGTAGGACACGTTACGATAAAACGTTGGTAGGACTAGGGTTAAATGTCTTTATCAGGATTCGAGTACCCTGGAATTGCCAACTTTCCATTTAAGGTGACTCGGAGAAATTTTGCCTCCTTAAAAAAATACTAACTAAAGAATAAGATACATAAACATACAACTTGGACAAGTTCAGTCGCTCTCGATTAGAGTAAAAAATCAAGCCTTTTTCATGTTTAAACAAATAGTAGTACAAAAACTAATGTATTATACTACTTTAGGAATTCAGATCTTTTATTTAGATGAAGGTTTCCTGAAATTACACTTGCTTTGGTTCCGTCCACTTTACGGAATTTCTTTTTGTTCAGGCTCCGGACAGAGATTTTTATATTTTATATTATAAGAATTTTTTGCTATTGTGCGAAATTTTAAACAACGTCGCTGCACTGAGAAAAATTAGTGTACAGAGCTATACGCAAGGCTGTGTAGATTTAATTGTATATAATTTCTGCATCAATTGTGCATTTTAGGCAACAGTACTATTCAAAAATGTAAACTTAATTTGTGTATTTTCGATTGTGGGCTTTTATACACAAGGAATGTTTAAAAATGGCACAATGTGTATGCATATCCGATAATCGGTTGTGTCAGACAGATGTGCACAATTTGTTGCTACGAGATGAACTTGAACTGCACTATGTTATTAAAATTTACTGTTATCAAATATTATACCAATATACATATGGTCAAAGAAATGTTCCACTGGCGTACTATAGATGGCACCACAAGTATTCTCTTATGGAAATATATTACCACTACAAATGCACAACAATAGCAAATGCTGGTGATGTCACTGTTAGTGCGCCAATGGAACATTTCTTTGACAATACGTATACTCGTATAATATTTGGTATTATGTATCTTTGTAGAAATGTACCGCAACATTCCATTTTGTAGATAATTTATTGATCAATAATGTGTAATTATGTATATTTTAGTGTAAATGAGAATACAATACTTGTAACCTACCCCTTCCCGTTTATAAAAATACATGCGCATTAGATGTTTATCAGATTCGTATTGGATGCAAACAGTCACATATCGTCCCGTGCACCATGCGTCGAGTCTATTGATAATTGATGTTCATTTTTAGCCATTTTAGGCAAATATATGCGTTTTGCACGTACAAGTTCTATCAGCTTGTATATTAGCGTTGACCGTTGCGTCATTATTTTTTTCTATGAGATTGTTAGACGCGTATGTGTTTTACAAAGATGATGATTATGTAAAAAATATGTTAATAGAATGGAAATTAAATGAATTACAAAAAACCCCGAACCTATTGTTGTTTCTCTCAATATCATCTTCCAAATAGCAAGAGACAACAAATAGCTTCGGAAAGGCTCAGTTCGAAGCGGTGCCCTGAGATTCTTATCGCAGTACTTACCTCGTACTGCGATAAGAAATCTCAGGCACCGCTTCGAACTGAGCCTTTCCGAAGCTATTGTTGTCTCTTGCTATTTGAGATGATATGAGAGAAACAACAATAGGTTCGGGTGGGTTCGTCAGGAGTGATATCCTAAGACTTCCTGTCCTGTCGGTCCTAAGGTCATTAAAAACTTGTTAAATTATTACATGCTTTATTTCTCTCATTCCCTACATTATTTGTACAATTAAAAATGCACATAATGCACAGGTAAATTCACATAAATTTACAATAAATGCATATATTAACACAAAAAATGTACGTTTTAGCAGCAGTCGATAGGGTTTTATGCACAAATATGTATACTTATTGAGCAACGTGCATTTCTATTCTGTACAAGAAAATTATTCATTATCACACAACAATGTATTTTACATCTACACAAGAAAATGCCAAAATGTGCACTGAAAGTATATAGTCGGGAAACAATATGTTTATATTTTGACATTTATTTGTTTAAGTTAATTCACAAATTGTGCTTTGAATACATTTATTTGTGTATAACACATCTACCACAACTTACAATGTTTGTTTTCACACAATCTTTTAAGCACAATATGTAGTAAATTATACGCAATGCGATTCTTGTAGCCACCCTAAATAAAATTTGTGCACCCTGATACACAATTTTTTCTCAGTATGCAATTTTGTATACCATAGTTACAAAAAAGCAATAAATTGTTAGAAAAATATTGTAGCTCGTAGCACAATCTTCTAGAAAATACTGTGAAATGTTTTATAATATTTTGCAACTAGTAAATATAATAAATTGCATATGAGAGAGTGGGAAAAAAGTTATATACCAGAATCTTTATACTGATGGGAAACGTTATACTACTGGGACACTAGTTCACGGATGGAATTAATAATTAACTATAATTGTAATATTCTGATTTCCCCTAATGTTAAGAGGAACGTTGGTCTGTCAAGATCTTGGACATACACTGAGAGAAATGAAATGGTTATTTCAACATTTTTCGTAGTGTCACGAATTTGAGCATTGATTTAACCATGTTGGATTTAAGTGAATCATATGTTCCTATTTGAAACAAACATATTTATATTGTTGCACACTTTAGAGTTAATTTAACAAGATTATAGTGTTCAGCGTAACCAATATTTTATCTTGTTGGTTTAATCGCACAAATTGTCGATTTGACATTTGAAAAAGGCGTTCTTTAAACATTTACTATCGGTGTTAATTCAATGAAATGTAATATTTTATTGAACTATTAAAAAAGATTCATTCAAATATTTTAAAGTTATAAATGCATTTCAATTCCAATTACACATTCAATGATACAAGCGTACATTTTTGAATTTCGCTTCCCACCACCGTACAAGCAATAAGCCCTTTTTTACATCTTTGGTTAGTTTACTTTGGTTAAATTAAACGAACAAAAAACTAAAGTGACCGAACCAGCAACATTAAAAAAAAAACACAGCAAGTGACCAAATTCTATTTTGAGGTTAGCTTCTCACATGGTTCAACTGAAGTGATCAACTGATTGCGCTTTTCGGGTGGTTACTAGAGGGGTAAAGAGTAGCGAGTTTGGTTAGTTCAGTTTGGTCACATCATTAAAAGAACACAAGTCAGTTTTTATTAGAAACTGAACAAACCTGAAGTGATCAAACACATAAAACGAATACAACTATGGTATGCTCGATTTGCGTCTGAAATAAGTCAAGGTCGGTTAGATGTTACTTCGAAGGACATCAAAATTATAAGGAATTTCATATTTAGTTTGTATAGATTTCGGTTGCAAGGGCTTAATTAATAGAAAAGATGGGTATGATCTTTGCATGAGATAATGTTTACATGACGTTTACAATGTTTTTAAAGTGCGGGTTGTCCAAAAAAAATCCACTTAAAAAATCGGTAAATACACCCAAAAACCGGAGTTAATGCGAGCGTTAGTAGATGGCGACACGAACAAAACTTATTTGCATACCCATTTTGCTTATTTTATTCACCTTCAGTTACTAAAAAGAATATCATTTCTTCAGAGCTCTTAATTAAATCATTTGTCAAAATTAATATTTTGCATTTAGCGTTATTATTGCTTCCCAATGACGTAAGCACATACATACATGCGCGTGAGCCGTATTATGTCTACTGTTCCTCCCACTCCCAATTTATTTTGCAGGATAGAACACGCATCACGCATCGTATAACCGTTACATTTGACGTGTCATTTGTCACAAGTGTTGACAGACGAGGGTGTGTAGCGAACATCAGCACATAATGTAAGTATCGTATTTAATATCTATATAAGTATTTCAATTGTAAAAAAAATTGTTAAAGTACTTATTGTTAGTACTAATTCAGACTAACGCTGGCAATAGAAACAGCGGCGCGACAATTTAATGTTTCTGTTTTTACAGATCAAAATGGCGCGAGACTTGGCTGTGGACTTGACCACGCTTTTAAAAAAATGGGGATTTGGAAGTTATGTAGAACGATTTATTAAGTAAGGATAATGTACATTGTAAAAATCTCTGAATTGAAGACACGAGTGGATGAAGGTGTTATGTTACAAAATCATACTTTTTCAGAAACTTTTTTATGTAGTTTTTCTCAAAAGTAGTATAACATAACCCCTTCATACATTCACAAGACTCGAGTGTTTTTGAATTTCTGGAATTTTCAATGGTGCTATGTGAAAGAACAAAGACAGTTTTTAAAATGCGACATAGCACCTTCATCCACTATATCTTCAATTATAAGTATTTATGACTGGGTAATAAAATAAAACTATACCTTTATATGTGTGTTCCTTCTATTACCTACTATAGTCTTCGTAATTAGATAATATATAGCTATGCGTTGCTATCAATGGACTAATTACTGAATGTGCGGGCGGATTTTTAATTTCATCGATAGATCAATCGATTACAGTATATCTCTGTTTAATACATTAATGATACAGTAATCGATGGATCAATCGATGAAATTAAAAACTCGCCCGATCAGTAACGTGATTTTAAGGAAAATCGAAAATAGTTCCACTAGCAAGAAAATCTTTTTCGTATAACTACCTAAAAGTCTTGACTTACATGCAAATAGTTATTCGATGAATACTAAAAGTAGGTTAAATGAAACAATATAGGTTTTCATGAACATTTTACAAAAATGTATAACAACATTTATTAATCATTGAAATAACACTGTACCAGTGCTAATTCAATATTATAAAATTATAGAGACAATTATTACTTCGTGTGTCTACAACAAGTAACTGTGTTGGGATAATGTTGTGGTATTATTCAATTAGCAGGTACAAATTGTTAATGGAAAATTATGTTCAAAGAATCATACGTAGTCTGTTTCTTATAACATTTATTATTATTTAGTTAACTAACGTAATTTTTTTACGTATTGCATTAACACTAAAATAGCATTGCTCATATTGAAACAGAAAAAAGTGTTCAATACACCATTTTATAGTTAATACAACCCTTTTTCTCTCGGTGTAGAAGATTGTACTACAATATTTTCTAACAATTTATTGCTATTTTTATAACTCAAAATCATTTTATTCTTCTCAGAGATTTAATCTTAGTCTATATATAGCGCAATAATTAATTTCAAGCTCTGGTACTCGAGATGATAGCAATAGCAGGTGAATGGTGCTATTTCAACGTGTAATACCATGACTGAGTTGTCTCGACGGATTTGTACAATGACGAATTTAGTAACCTAGGAGGCGTCAATGTCACGACATTGTCAAGAACGGAAGTGTTTGCTCATCAATCTTGGCTGAAAGAGGGGGATAAAATAAAAATTATTGTCCAGTGCTTTGACTTTATATTGTTCTTCTGAAATAGTATTTAATTAAAATCATTTTTTTTTTTTTACTTTTTCATCAACAATAGCTCAATAATAACTATATTAGCTTATTTTTTCTTTATGTCAGTAATGTTAGCTATTATTACGTATATGAAAATAACAATAGTTATACATATTTAAGTGGTCTGTGGTCGGAACACCCCGTATGGGGTTGCTAAAGAAATTTACCGAAAAGAACCGCGCGCGCGCACTAACCGCGGTCCTCGCCAAATCGTTCGCCGATGCCATCGCACACGGACGCGTTGGCATGATTCACTTTCCGAAGCTCTCACACACAAGGATCCTTGCGCGCTGGTGGAACTGGAAGGCATGTGTGACCCCGGCCGAGGAATGCGGGCCACAGACAGAACCACAACAAGTCGAGTCATCAACCTCGCAGTCGCAAGAATGCTGCAGTAAGCATTCAAGTGCGTTCGGCTTACTTCTCTAATATACAGACGTAAACGGTTTTTCTGATCGTATACCCAACTATCTAACGAGTGAATATTCTAAGATCATGACAATCACTCGATTCATTCGTCGCTTTCGATACGTGCGGAATCCTGTGTTTTTGGGGGTCAAATCAGCCCTTGAAATTTCTAATATTTGTATTTTTTTGCAATTTTCACCATTGTATGTGAACAAAACAGTTATATGTCACCGAATTTGCCTTTTCTTACTATATTGAATAGAAATATTAATAAATATTATATAAATGTTGCAAAATGCAAATTAGCAGATTCACAAAATCCGATAATAACAACATTTTCGGTCACACTCTCAAAACAGCGAAAGAAATCTTTAAAGGTTTACTTAATCAGAAAATTGCGATATTTTCGCAAAAGAGTTCGTCACGAATATAAAAAAAATGGTGCATGCTTTTCGAAAGTTTTGGTTCGATATCAATTTGGTAGTTTCTATAATCTTAGATACACACATTCTAACAAAACGACAAGAATTTTCTTTCTGATCTTAAATTGTTTCAGTGGTTCCGAAAATAAAATGTTAGATATACAGATAAACACAAGGAAGTGCGATGATGAAAGGTAATGTGATTGGCTTACAGCGATGAGAGGAGAGGGTGGGGCCATCTCAGAAAAAAGTTAATATGATGCTTTAGCTTTTGGTTATAGTCTGATAGATACGGACATTAATGGACGGTCATTTACGTTTTTGAAGTTATTTTTAATATTTCGAAAACTTCAGAGTTTAATATAGTGTGCAATGATAATAGATATTATAAAACACGTATAAATAGTTGGTTGTAAAACGAGTTATGTGGAAATGTGTTATTTTACAGAAGAACAAATTTAAGTTAGATAGTAATTTTTAAAAATACTTTCATGAAAAACTTCAAAATTGCCCACTTTGCATGTTTTACGGCTGAACGCCTCAATTATGCAGAATTCATTTTATTAACCTAAAATACTAAATACCAAATATGTAATTTGGTATACCAATAGCAAGATTTAAATTAGATACTAAAGAAAAAAGTAAATTCTTAACTCTCAATTAAATACAGTACCATCAAAAACTCGTTCTCAAACAAAATAATTATGAGGAATATAAAGCAATTCGAAAAAAAATATTTAGTTAATTTAATAATATTAAATTAAAATCCTTAAACGTAATATAAAACTAAAAACGGAAAAGCTTAATTCAAAATTAGGTCAAATAAAATTCGTTTTTTTTATCATTTATAAACAAATAAGAATCTTAAATAAAATAAACTCAGTATTTTTGTACATCTGTTAAAGAGAATCTGAAAAAATGTAAACAAACTTCCTCAATGCCACATCAAATGTTGAAATCGCCTACTTTCAATAAGCAATAAAGTACGCGATTATAAAAATGATGTCGTACATCGGATAATACCCCTAGGACTAGCATAATTCGTACTTTTCAAAACAGGGTGATTGTTAATAATAATAATAAAAAAAAAAACTAAACAGGCTTACAACTGATAACATCAAGTGACCTTGTAATACCGATTTATTATTGACCCTCAACGACTGATAAGCGATTGTTGACTTTCAGTCTAAGTAGCACCTTAAGGAGCATTCTGTTTTACTACTCATTCCTACTATCATTTAAAATACATTATCGTAGTAGCAAGTGTTTCGCTGTATCGATTTCAAGATGATCATCAAGTGATTATATGTTCATATCAACGAACAAAATATGAACGACATGAGGCGAAGGATAAAGTGAACGTGTCAATTCTTACAAATTATACTTTTGCCCAAAATCATGAAAATTTGAATGTGATTGAAGGCCAACAGCAGATTAGGTGATTTGGTCTTAATTCGATTGAAATGTTATTTAATGTTAAAATAAAAAAAAACACAAAATCATGTTTGCTTGCTTCTCTTTTTTGTGTATTTTTTTCTAGACGTTCACAATCATGTTTTTTTTTGCGATTACTGCGCAATCTGTTAGGAATCGAAAAAAGTTTCAAGCTAAAACTACATACTTGATGGCGTAGAATCCGAACCTGCAATACAAAATGGGAGTTCCCATGTATGATTTCAAAATGATCGAGTTCGGCACCAGTCAGTGAGCCTCCTACATTATAACAAATCTTATTAAGATTTTTTTGATTTGATGCAGTGTTTTAGAGATATTCTGTTGTCTCAAGATAAAAAACTCAGCCTGTATATGATAAACATGGAGTGCCTGGATTTTTAGAGATAATTCATTTTTATTTCAATCAGAAATGATCACGATATTTTCTTGTGTTCACGCTTTTCGGTAAAACCGCAAAAAAGTCAAGTCTAAAGTGAATAAATGTTATAAGAAAAGAAAAAAAAACCTCTTGAATCAAAATGCTTACGTTTTCTGCCAATCTGCATAGTTTTCAAGTTCAAAATAAAGAGGACTTGAGAATCAACTATCAATATCTTTCACTTAAAAGAATAAACTGTTTCAACGAAACGAATGAATTTAAAATTATATTCCTTATCAAGGAAACACCAAATCATGTTGGCCATATACACTGTAAAAAATTACAGTAATTTTGCCATGGTAAATCAAGAATATTACATGTAATAACGTTGTGAATTTACCACAATAAATCATGTAAATTTTGTTTTACATGTTTTCTCCAGGATATTTAACATGGAAAAAGAAATTTCGGTGAAATTTATAGCTTTTTCATGTAAGTTTAAGATGTAACAAAAATTCAAAAGGAAAATACAGGAAAAAACAAGTACAATTTTGTATTTACTCTCAAAATTTACTTAAAAGTGTAAAATTGACATTTTTGGTGTATTTAGTGCACTTTAAAAGTAATTTTACTAGTGAACTATTGATTTTGCTGTAAAAATATGAGGATCTTTATATTTATTTGTTTTTACTTGAATTTTCGGGTAAAACTATAGATATCATGGAAAATACGAAATTCATACGCCGCAATGTGATTGGTTATTGGATTATTTATCTGTGCGCGTAGGTAATTCTATTCGTTTGTCGAACTTATTATTGGCTCAATGATATCATGTACGTCACAAACAATCGTAGGTTTCGCGTAAGCGTGTTTATTCTTGATACCTGGTTGAGCGATTCACTATGACCTATTAGGTGCTATAAAGATTAGGTAAGTTGCTTGTTCTCTTTATAAAATACATATGAAAATTACTTCAGTGTTCGGTAAATATAGAGTTCATATAAATATTACATACGAATTTTACAGTACAATCTTTGAAAAACACATCAGCATGTGAAAATTACTAGATGGTAGAAATTTTACCTTATGAAGCAAATTTACCTGTAAAATTGTAGGCAACTTTGTTACCAACGATTTTACATGTAATTTTACTGCAACTTTTTTACAGTGTAGAAAACGCAAATGCGTTTAATGCAATTCCTTTTAAATAAAAAGGATACTTCTATCAGTGTATGGCTTTGATTAAGATGAGATTATTTTGTGTGCACCGAAAACTTCCATCCGGTTCAACTAAAATAAATAAATATTCTTTCAAATAATCCAAAATTCCATATTAAATACTCCTAAAATAATAATAAAAAGCATTGAAGGAACCTCCTTTGACACCCGCATCACTAAATATATCACTCACGTCCTCATACCAACGCCGTACTCAGAGATCGAACACACAACACATATCTTTCCCATGACCGTATCATTAAGTGATTATTGAATTTTTTCCATACTAACGCATTCGTGCTGATGACGTAAGTCGACAGTAATGCAAGGTTGTCGTCATTAAACGGTTCTAAATCGTACTTCTTATAAATACAAAACGCTTCGCTGGCGACGATTGCCGGCTGATAATACAAGGGAGTCAGTCAGCGCAGTTGTTATTATAAATTTATGGAGTTATCGGGAAGGAATTGTTTGAATTCCGTTAGTCCGATTATGGGAACACATCGGCTTTAGCAGCGCAAGACGCAATGATCTTGAGGAATCTTACGTAGTAGAGTAATTCAACCTCGCGCTAATGGTGAAGATCTAGATAGATACGTGGAATAGTAAATCGGGTTTCAATAACGTGGACTGTTCGAAGCCTTGTTTGGGTATTAGTAAACTTCATTACCATCTTGCTTAGGTAACGATAAAGATGATGATGTTATGCGTTGCATTTATCTCTTTGTGTGAGGATCTATGAGGTGTTTTATTTGCTTATCCTTGGACGTTTTAACAGGGAAATGTATGTATGTATTTACAAACGGATACATTCCATTGTTTCTTTGTGTAAATGTATTTTAATTACACGAAGAAAATTGACTAATACAATGTAAATTATAGGAAATATACAGGGTTACAGAACCCGTTTATGAGAAGTTTTCCGAGTTCCTTACTATTTTGTAAATTTCGTACTTCCAGGTCAAGAATAATTCATAGCCTTCTTTTGTTGTCCCTGCTGTCCACGAATATTGGATCGGTTTCGGGTCCTGCGCTGTTTTCCTTGTTTTTTAAATGACATCATTGATTTTCTGTGTGATTTAGTAGTTATCTTATGCTGACGACATCACGGTTATAGTGTCTGACGATGAAAATAATAAGAAAGAGATTGCGAATATGGTATTAGATAAGATTTTTATGTGGTTCTGTGCTAACAATCTTTCGTTAAACCGTAAGAAAACCAAGTACATATTGTTTCATACGTTACAAAAAAAGATTAACGATTTCATAGACTTGAAATTCGCTAATAACGCAATTACTTCAACCGATTCGGCAACATTTCTGGGCTTATCGTTTACCGCTACTCTGAATTGGGATAATCATTATCGATCGTTGGCAACTAAATTAAATAAGTCAATCTTTAAACTTAGATCGTTAAAAACCGTAGTTGACTCTAATACTTTAAAAACAGTATACTATTCAGAATTTCATTCGCGCCTGGTATATGGAGTATTGTTGTGAGGATCAAGCTCCTCAGCTACCGATATACTTATCAAGCAGAAAGCAGCTATAAGATGTCTTGCGGGGATTAGTCAGCTGACTTCATGTAGAGGCTTCTTCATTTCACTGAAAATTTTGACATTACCGGAATTGTTTATATTGGAATCCGGCTGTCATATCCATAAACACAAGGATCTACTGCTAACCAAAAATAATAATTATAACATCAGAAATCAGAAGATACATCTTATGAAGCATCATTTGAAATTAACGGCTAGTAGTCCAGATGTTTTAGCCACTAAGGTGTACAACCGTCTGCCCAATAGTTGGAAAGCACTTACGCTGAATAACTTTAAAAGAACTCTCAAATCAGGGCTAAGAACAAAATGTTTTTACTCAATCTCTGAATTTCTTAACTTTAATGAAGATATAGAACTCTAGAATATGTTGTAGTATTTTTCTTTGTTGTATTATTTGTCTTTGTAGTTCTTCTTTGTAGTGACGTGTCTCATACCTATTCTGGTAATTGTTCTAAAATGTTTCCGATGTTGTAGAACTTCCGGAAGAACCGAAATTGCCATCAACTTCTTTTTTTATTCTTTCAATTGAAATGAAACACCCTGTGCATTATTGCATTTTTGGATTTTACAATCGCTTCTAGGATACATTTTGGCGTCACTTTTTGATTGACCAGCGAACAGTGTTGTTGGTTGTGAGTGTAAGTAAATCTAAATTGATACCCTAGCCGTTTCACAGCTACTTAGAGAATGGGATGGAATGGGGCTGATGCACAGATGCTACCATTAAAATATTCGAAGGTAAGTACGTACGTGTTATCTAATATTAAAGGATTACTGGTTTAAAAAACTTTGAAATAATACTTACAGTCAGCGCCATTGTGTCGATAATATATGAACATGGTAGGTGTGTACATTAACAAACATATGTAGGTATTTACTAGTTATTAGTTTTCAATAGGTAATACCAGCAAATTATTATACTGATTGAAATTATATCAGTAACCAACGCCGACTATATACTAGGCCCAGGCATTGAGTGGGAAGTATCCCAAGAACACGGGTCGCAACGACGGATACGCATAACATCTATACCTCTACGCATCAATATCCCGTGCGTACTCCTGGAGTATCCCGATACGCTACTGTCTCACAAATATTGCAAAATTATAAAGTATGACAGTAAATTATTTATTACATAATATTTCTTTATTTATTAATCTTCCCCTGCCGAGGTTTTTTGGTGATACAGACACAAAATTAGTAGGTAATTATTACCCTCGAATAGTAGAAATACTTAGATTAAGCAGGTAAGTTTTACCAGTTCAATATACTTATATTTCGGAAGCAAATAATGGCAATACTTCAAATAATACTTTTATATACTTCTATCAAATATACATAAATTATCAAGCATAAATATGATAGTTTCCAGTTGAGAAAATCTATTTACTCAAATCTAAAATAATTATTTTGTGTGAAAATATTATATGTTCATAATGATTTTAGTATATTGATTACATTTGAACTAAAAAATTGTTTCGTCTAACAAATTCACAGGTTTGGAAAACTGAACAAATTTTATTCTCAATATAAATACATCATCTTCTTGCTTATATAGGAAGTTATGTTATATTTAATGTGATGCATTTATATTCAAATTGAGTAATTATTTTCTTGTGTGCAGACGAAAGAAACAGAAATAATGGCGTCTTCTTGCTTATATAGGAAGTTATGTTATATTTAATGTGATGCATTTATATTCAAATTGAGCAATTATTTTTTGTGTGCAGACGAGAGAAACAGAAATAATGGTGTCTTCTCTTTCACATTAACTTTTTTCGCTTGTCCCTAGATGGCAGTATCGTTCACACGACTAAGTAAGCTATGTGCACATTGGAACACAAATGCGCAGAATTACCCGCTTGCACAGAATTCGACCATTTTCCCCTATACAGGGTGTATCAAATAAAAAAGTAAATTTTGCTTGGGTGTTAACTACACGACATATAAAGCACAAACCCGCCGAAACCGGATTTCATCATTAAAAATAAAAAAAAAGTAAAATTTAGAGCCAAAAATTCTTTAGTCCGGGCCTGATGCAAGGAAACATCATGTTAAGCACCCGCTAAACGTGGTATTATGTATAAATACATTGCACTCATTTAGTATTATTCTTAATGGTATGCGTAAGTTCATTTAACGTCATTCTGAATAAATAAAGGCCCTTGTAAAAATAGCAAAACTGAGGCATTTTAAATTTCTTCTTTTTATAAAATAAACATTCCTTATTTGTTTAAGAGCATTCTACGTAAGTCTACAAAGTATTATTTTTAATATCCTGATAAGACGTTCGAGTTTCACCGGATATGCGACTTCAGTAGTTACAAAAACGTAAATATTTTTCTTTTGCTTTGTCGAATCGAGAGTTAGTTGTTAATAAACGGTACCGCATGAATCTGAGTTATTTCTTTTGGATTTATTTAATCAAATAACGAAAAATGAATTGAATCGAATTACACAGAAATAAATGTAGATACAGAAAATTTGCAACGCCTTTTTACTATGATGTCGCGCGAAAATGAATCTATACATTCCGCGCTTTTGCCGATGCATCAATCTTCGATTTTCTTTATATGAAATCATGATGATCCTGAAAAGGATGTTTTTTTTAGACGGGAAGAATTTAAATAAATGTTCGAAGTGACTTGCACTCCAAGCGGCGATCC
>RXPK01001598.1:0-46142 GCA_004143645.1 Protaetia brevitarsis
ATCTTTGCGCGCTTCGATGCATGCAGCACTGTTTAATGTATAGAGTCGTCACAATTAGAAATATATATAGTCATATCCGTTTTGGGCGCTGCTGGAGTGTCGGATGAGTCATTATGCCAGCTATAGGGGTGTTGAATTCAAGGCGTCGTCATCGACAATTCGCATCTGTCAAAATTCAAATTAGTGTCTGTCTCTGAATTTGTGGGAGTTGATCGCTTTTTTAACCGTGTGGTTATTTATTATTATCTAGTGTTACCTACTTCATATAAATAAGTGTCTTTTTCAAGACATCTCATACTTCGTTTTAGATAGTGGTAAGTTGACTGCATTGCATAAGATTTTTTTTATAGAAATCTCTTTCATAATCAGTTATAAGCTTATGATGGCTGAAACAGTCGCATCAACACCAAAGAAAGTTGGCGTGAAAGGCAAAATAATTCATAGCCAGGAAGGGAAATCATTGCGCATGTATTAAAATTTATGAAGGAAGAAGCTGCAAATAATGCTCCAATAATACCTTTGCGCACTATAAAGAGAGGTTACTTGCAGTAACGGGAATATTGACATTAATACAGAAGTATTGTCAAGGAAGCCGAGGATGTAGATGCAAGGAAGAGCTACCCTCTTTAGTAGCCCTGGCAGAAAACGAACACGCCCCAGTCCAAAAAGTACCCTCGTATTGAAGATAACAAACAATTTCGTACTATTTGTACATAATTTTTACTATACATGAAAAAGACGACCTACCCATAAGAGGTACAAAAATATAATTTCCTTCTGTTAATGTTTTATACACAGCATTATTATTTAATTTAAGAATTTTCATGAAAAAATTCAAGAAAATGGTATATCCTTCGAAAGGAGGTTTGACCACTCTCTCAAATGTTCTAAAAACGATGGATTTAAGTATGTACATACAGAAAATTAATGTATGCGTAAATTATATATCTTTTAACTCTTAAAGGCACCCTTAGTTTTTATTTTTTACTGTAAAATATAGTTTATTGTTCTTAATCCAGTGCTATAGTATTTTAGAAAAGACTTGTGTATTTGATTATAATATTTCACAATATAGTATCGTTATTGTACTTTGTATTTTATATTTTATTCCTGAATAAATGACGATGGTTATTTTGGTGCTTTATTTTTTTTGAACATAAACAATAAATACTAATTTATATTTAAAATTAAATAATTTTAAGCACAAAATTAAATGTTTTATTTTTACCTTCTTAGTGCATGTCCATGTATCTAAAACATTCTTTGTTCATTGAAATTACGATGTATTATAATTATTATGTAATTTCTATTAACCCAAATATTTTTACGAACGGTTTCAAAAATATTGACCTACCCAATAACTAAATTTAAATAATAATATTAATTATTCAACATTCTTATACATATTAATTTGATTGCTATTTTTCTGTAGCAACTCTGTTACTGGCGTGCATTTTCTCTCAAGCACCTCTGTCAAATTAAATCACCTCCGCCACTGATAGCTTCAGTTTCGCGTATCTACGTTGACATTATGATGACGTAATATGTATTTCTTATATTGAGACTACTCTACGACTGTTTAACCTTGTAAAAGCTAGTTCTGAGATAGACTTTAAAGCGTGAGTACATGATATTCTTAATTTCATTGCTGCAATTTTGTTAATACTTTTGATTTAGAGATTTGTTTCGTTTAAATTGAATTTATTTCGTCCATCAAGATACTCGTTAAATAATAATTGTTATTATATTGTTGTGTACACAATTTATTAAAGATCATTTATTATTTTTGTTCGGGAAGATTTTAAGTATTAAGAGTATTATTTTTCGTTTTTTAATTTTGCTGATTTGTATTTAATTATTTATCACTCGGGTTGGGTGAATAGAAGCATTGTGCTTGTATTTAAATTTTTCTTTTGTAAATTGAATGTTCCACGTTTAATTTAGTTTGTTTTAATTTTGAAACCACGTGGATTGATGGATATAAAAAGGATTATCTTCTTGAACAAATTTGTTTTTTTGCTTTATTAAAAGATTTAGCATTGTCCTATTGTAATTTAGAGTCTAATGCAGTTTTTGATTTCGGCCAGAACCCCATGTTCATGGTTTTTTTTTCTGCAATTTGCAATTAATGTTTTTTTTTATATAATAAAATTTTTGTTTGTGATTTTACGTCATTCAAAAACTCTGTTCTTTCATTTAAAATTAAACCTTTTCAATTGTTGGGGTAAATAAAAAAGTCAGATTTCTTTCACCCACTTTTTACTTGTCGTGGTTAAATTCAAATGTAATTCGCGAGGGTAACTCTGAGTTTAATTATTCTTTTGCGCCCTTTTAATGTTTTTATCCGTTGAGCTAGTTAATTTAATTTTTCATTTTTATTAATTCATTTTGCATTTTCTTTGGTACCTTCAGTACACAGCAGTACGAAAAGTTAACTGGAATAACTCCATAGCCTACCGCAATGGAGAGTATTCCCAGTTCTGCAACAGGATAAATAATGTAATGTTATGTAATGTTTATTTATTTACCATCGATCACAATTGACATCAGTTTCGTCAAAAAAAAAAAAAAACAATAACAGAATTTCAGTTGAGATTAGCAACCTCATTGTCAACAATTTACACAACATTTACAACATATAAACATATAACAATATACGTCTAGTGCTTAAGCGTTTAAATAATCAATAAAACTATAAAAACATTCATGTAAAAGGTACGCCTTAACTGAGCTCTTAAATTGTTTAGCATTCGTCATTCTTCTTATTTGTGAAGGCAATTTGTTGAATGCCTTAATAGCTCTATATTCAGAACCGCGTTCATATAAATGCAATTTATGAGACGGAATGCTCAACGAATCGGCATTCCTCGTAGACATATTTGAGTACAGATTAGCATTCCTAGTGAATACACTTTTATTTGAAAATAGAAACACGGCCAACTCATATATATACAAGCATGGTAACGGAAAAGTATACGCAATTGTTGAAATAGGCAGTTTGGCAATGACTTTTAGCAGGTTTTTTGTACATAAAACGAATATACGTTTTTGGCCGCGAAAGACTTCTATAAAATTAATGATAGCCCCAAAAAGTTATACCATACCGTAACCGTGAGAAGACATATGCGTAGTAAAAAACTTTCAATGTTTCAATGTCAACGCTATTGCGAATATTAAGGATGGCAAAGCAACACGAATTCAATTTCTTTCGTACCTCACTTATATGGACCGACCAATTCAGTGCGCCATCAATATGGATTCCCAAAAATTTAGTACTTGAAACCAACCTGCACTGATTTGCACTCATTGTAAAATACAAACTCTTATAACGGAACGGATTTTCTTGTCTGGAAACGTTTGGGGAGGCCAGCCCAAATTCAAATAAGACAAAGCCAATTCCGTCTCACAAGACAACCCCTCCTGCTCTTTGACCGGCGAGCCACCGCTGAGAAACAAATTTTTGTCGGTAGGCGAATGGTTTTAAGTAATTTTTAGCCAAAGATGTTTCCCAACGATGTTTTCCTCCGTCAGTCGAAGCAGGGCCGTTAGTTAGCCTAAAGATTGCTGAATTACCCACCCGTCGGCTTTCTCATTACCGATGATACTTCCTCCCAACCCTTACTATAGTACCAAATAAACTTCTTTCGCGTTTGATATGGTGAAATAATAGAATGTTTACTTTCTACACTAATATATTGAATAAATTTTGTGACAATTAAGTTAAACTAACAATCTACAAATTTAATAAAATAACTAGCTGACGTCATTTCGCACCGACAACTAGTTACGCTTCTCTTTACAGGAGGGCGCAAGTATGATCGAAGGCGTTATTTTTCTGATCTTCAAACGCTCTACTTGACAATAACGTGGGAACCGCTGATCAGCATTTGTAACATACAATAAACAATGATGCAGATAATATACAAAGTAATACCATATTATCTTAATTACGCAAATCTTTAAACGAAAATAGACTATTATTCCTGTGAAGTAGAACGGCTGCTTCAGCGAATGCTCGCCTTACTTTCTCTACGTCTTAATAAATGAATTTAAATACTTTTGTATTGGTACAGGATGGAATCTCGTATTCTTATACTCTCATTTTTTTCGAATTATTAAATGTAGGCTACTGTCTTTTTTCATTTATCTGCAAACCATTTGCATGATCTCCAATTTGAATTTCGCTATTCGTACGACTGCCTATGGTTTTTAAATTTCCACAATTTTCAGATGACATGTTGTATCATCGGCAAACTGATACAAGCAGTCAATATTTACAAAGTTGGGCAGATCTGAAACGTACACCAAAAAAAGTATAGGCCCAAGGATGGATCCCTGGGGAACACCTCTCACTATATCACTAGTCGCAGATACACAAGCCTCTCATATGGACTAACTGTTTACGGTTACCTAAATATGATCTCAAAAATTAGTACTTCATCTCTAATGCCAATAATATGTAGTTTTTCCACAAAGTATTTCATGATCAAGCATATCAAATGCTTTTGATAAATCATAATAATTCCAAAGTTCAATTTTATTATCTAAGTTTTGAATTAGTTTTTGTAGGAACTTATATATAGCTAATTCTGTTGATCTACCAGCTACAAAGCCAAACTGAGTCGTCGGTATTACATTATATTTTGTTAAGTAAGATACTATTCTGTTCTTCAAATTTTTATTCATATGCTTTGGAAAAAGCTGTAATACTAGATATAGGTCTATAATTGTCAATGTTATGAATATGCCTTTCTTATTGCCAGCAGCTGTTATCTTTGCTATTTTTGAGTAGATCAGGAAACTTGGATTGCGTAAAGCAGTTGTTAATCATATGGCATAAAGGTGCACTAATCAGTGAAGATAATATTGCAGGGAATGTTATCCCAACCCTATGATTTTTTATTTGCTAGATTACAGATCACACTTTCTACTTCAATCGAAGCAGTCGGGAACAGATACATTGAATTCACGCGAACGTTCTCAAGATTTATATTGTTAGACTTATTACTACAAATTTCATAGTATATGCAATACACGTAGACGCACTTTGTATTTTACGTATCCTACTACTACGTAAGTACATTTTCGTAACTGTGTCGGATGGCGGCGAATGTTAAAAGAAAAATGATTATAATCCATTCCCAAATTAGTTTGACATATTTATTGAAAAAAAAAAATGTTACTGGAATACCAAACAAATCTACAAATAGCCAATAAATAAAGGGTTAAATGAAAAAATAATTTAGTTAAATAAAAACATCCAATTTAACGTATTTTGCGCCACCGCAACTTCACATTTCTATCTTCGATGCATGCACACAACTACTGCCAGGGGGCCGCACTAAATACGATTTGTTTATATCGGCGTGACGTCACGATTTATTGTGGGGTACAATCCACCAGGCGGCGCTGAATGCTGGAATAAATCATGTGTTACCGCCATTGTTGTTTTTGTGTCATTTTGGTTTTGACAGCGTATTGAATATTATCGATTCGAGCGTTATCAAATTAAAAATTTTGCAACTTATGTTCTCTTGAACAAATAATTATTCGTTTCATAGGTTGTAGTTTATATTTTTAGATAAGTGTGTTAGTTGTAGAGTTGCTTAGTGAGTTAGTAGATTAATTATTACGTTGTATTTAGTTATTTCGTATAGAACACCTGTGCATTCGACAGTGAAATTTTTTTTTACGAAGCCTTCTTCCTGCAGCAAGTAAGTTAAAAATCAAAATTTTTGTGATAAAAGTGATTTACTGTATGATGGTTGCTTTAGAGATGAGAGACCGTTCCTGTGCAGTAATGGGTTGCACTGACCGGACATCCTTTAGACATCGGTTTCCTAATCCAAAAAGGTATGGAATGCTTCAATAAATGGATTGTGCCTTGTGGTAATGAGAAATTACGAAGTGTGGATCCACGCATAATTTATCGAAATTATAATATCTATCATATTCTTTTTGCTCAAGAAGACATATCGTCTAACATGTTTTTATGGAAAACAGCTATTCCATCATTATTCCTACCAAGATTGCCACTGACAACAGGTAATTTATTTCTTCTGTACTGCATGTAGTATGTGAAATCATATGTACCCACATAGCCAAATTTAATTTGCGCGCAATTATTCTTAGTAACTGCAATGTTCAAATATAAAATTACCTACTATTTTGTACTACATTCAAAGTTATTTTAATGCCTTTATGTTGAAGTTACTGAAAATAGTGGCGGGAAATTTAAATTTGGCTATTAGGGTAATTATGCAAAAGAATATACTTTACTTTATAATTTATACATATATCTGCCTTAAGATATTTTCTGTAAATGTTTCAATAAAAATGTATGTATAATTATAGAATGTGTGGTCTTTTTATTCGTATTATAACAATAAAATGTATTAAAGGAAGGCTGTGTTACCACTTTTGCGCAATTTTCAACATATTCATTAACATGCATCAAATTTCCATATGTTCAAAATTGCGCAAAAATGGTAACACAGTCTTTCTTTAATACTCTAAGGTAAATTTAAATAATTTTCAAGTAACCGCGCTAAATGTCCGCTAAGCGGGGGTACATATCGCTAGATGGCGCGAGCAGCACAGTTACATAAATTTCTTAATAGCGACCCATCTATACCAACCTACCTTATCTATGACTACTGCATTATTGGTAATCGTTCAGGTGTCACGTAGCCAAATTCACCCCACCGCAAAAATGACATCATATTTTTTAAAACGAATTTTCAGTTTAACATAGGTACTTATAAGATTTACCTCAAATATTAAAATCCTTAATAAAAGAATTTATTTTCTTAATCCAAATATCTCTTTCGTTGCCCCTTTTATTTCTTAGATCGAAAAATTATAATATAGTTTTCTTAAAACAAGCCTTATATCCAAAAATATTATCGATTACAACCAAGTAAAATATTTGTTTCTATTCAAGACTAATTTCTTATTTCAAATACAGATATATTTGAAAGAAGTAAAACTTTTTAAAGAAATATATTTACATAACTGAAGAAATCTTTTTTATGTGTGTATATATAAGTATTATTTCAGTATCTCACACAGAATATATTAAATGTTAATTTTCTAGTAGCACATTTCACCCATTGCAGTATTTGACATCACAATAATTATTACCAGCAAGCCAAATTAAAAACACAGAATTAAAAACTGCCACGAAAATGACAACCCAGTCGACCGGTAACATTTTTTGCCCCAGTTATCTTTTCACATACAACGCAATAGGGTCGAGTTATCCCAGGGGCCGTTTCCTACGTATGGTAACGGCATCGTCTCGCCTAGGTTTCCATTTCGGCCGTGCGTTCCCTTTAATATGCCGTTTAGTATTCAGCGGTGACGTGTTACTGGAAATTTACCAATTATCGTAGACGTTCTCGCGTTAGCTATGCAAATTTTTTACGCGAGATAACGAACTGGGAAGAAAATTTAATTTGCGTCCCTTTTCTCATTTCTCCGTTTTTTTTTTTTTTCTTTTCGCGTTTCTACTTTAAAACTTACCGCATACATGACGACGACCGGCGGAAAATAATAAAATGTGGAATTAGAATGCTTTTCTTTTCCTGCTAATTTAATTTATTATTTGTATGCAGAAGAGATTTAATTACCTCAGTTGATCTTGTCAGAACTATCGATGTTTATGAGTAGTATACAAAGCACTTGCATCAACATCGACTAAAATCGAAACTAACCTCTAATTGCATATTTTTTTAATATGTATATGGCCTGCCCATTTGCCACCAAAATTGATTTATCCTCTATGGAAAAAAGAAAGCTCAGAAAAACTTTACTGAAGTCTACCCTAACTTAGATACAGTTGATATACAACCCACAGCAACCCTGCAGTACATACTGATAACTAACTACCTGCTAATGATATTCATGTTGAAAGTAATCCAGATACAAGTAACCCTACCAAATTAGATAAAAACTTATTTTATTCTAAAAGGAGATCTGCTTCTGCGGTGGATCTAGACAAAATAAGCATTGAGTGGGAATCAACCAATCGTTTCGAAAAAGATAGATAGATAGATAGATAATTTTATTTCAAACAGCCACAAAAAATATAAGTGGGTTGAAACAGGTCCAAAAACAAATTACAAATCAAAAAAAAAGTGACATTAATATATCCCTATTACATATTGATTCAAAAAAGGTAGTATTCTTATCAGAAAAAAAAATAAACGAAAATGCTTATATAATTACTAAAAGTTAAATATTAAGTCACAAACAACCAGAAGTAAATATATTTCTTAGCAGCAAACTCAGCAACTACATCTTAAAGTAATCCTCAAATTCATAAGGTTCCAAATTAATTAGCAAATTAGAGATTTCTTTCTTGAATAATTTCAAATTATTTATATTTTTAATTCGTTGGGGAAGTTTATTGAAAAACTTTATACTTGAGTAGCAAGGACCTTTTTCAAATAAAAACATGGTGTGCAACGGGTAATTATAATTTGTTTGAAATCTTGTATTATGACAATGGCCTGGCAGAAGATGTTTGTATTTTTCTTTATATTTGAAATTAAAAATTAAGCACTCGTAAATATACAGCGCAACAACTGTCAGTAACCTATTAGTTTTAATTTTCCCACGACACGATTCCCTCAAAGCCAAAAATTATACGTAACACTTGTTTTTGAATTCGAAAAACTCTAATAATACCTGAAGTGTTGCCCCATAACAAGATAGCAAATTTCAATCTTGATATAAAAAGTCCATAGTGTATAGTAATTAAAACATTTTTTCACAATATTTACTTAAAATTCTTATGCAATAACTGAGTTGATTTAATTTTTTTTTACCAGTATGTCGAGATAGAAGCTCCAATTTAAGTTTTCATCCATAGTGAGACCCAGAAAGGTAACTGACTTACTTAGAGATAAATTGTCATACATTTTGAAACTGTCAATTCCTATATTAGATTTTTTTGTATGAAATATTGTAATTCTAGTCTTCGCTATGTTTAATAATTGATCATTTTCAAAACTCCATTGTCTTATTCTATGCAATATTTGTTCTGCTTGAGTTTTTAAAGTAATTAAATCTTTTGATGTTATAAGTAAAGCATTATCGTGTGCATAATTAATATGTATATGCATAGTATTTATTAATATGTGGCACAGATCAATGATATAAATATTATATAATAGAGGACCTAATACGCTACCCTGTGGCAAATTTCTTTCAACTAATTTTGGAACGGACTTGACTATATTTCCATCTAAGTTTTCTTTTACAAATTGCTTTCTACCCTTCAAGTATAATTCCATCCATTTCAAAGTTGTGTCTCTTACACCATAGCTTTTTAATTTAAGTAATAACTTATCATGATTTACGCAATCATAAGCTCTAGAGAAGTCAAGGAGAATCACTAGGGGAATGCTACCAACCTCCAGAGCCTGATAAATTGCGTCCAGGTAGTCAAAAAGGGCGGTTTCAATAGATCTACCCTTCATAAACCCATGCTGGTTTGCATAGAATAAATTGTTCTCATTGAAAAAAGCAATAATACGAAAACTTACAATCTTTTCAAAGATTTTTGAGAAACGAGAAAGAATGCTGATTGGTCTGTAGTTATGAAAAAAAACAAATATTCCGAATTTTCAACTCCTTCATCTAAATTTACACAACTGAAACAATGAAATAAAAATATAATAATAATAAGAAGAATAAGAATAATAATAATAATATTCTTTATTATCCAACGGTATACACCATTTACAGGAGAAAATAAGTACAATTAGATGAAGTACAGTGAAACAATAAATAAATGCAGTAATAAATTAAAATACATTAAATACACTGATGTAAACTGAGTTACATACTAGTACATTGCTAAATCATGAGTAACAACATCAATCATGCTGTAAATAAACATGAACATAATCTGGATATCCCCCCATTTCTAACTTAAACTTACATGTACATTTTAAAATAAAATAATATAGAAATGAAAAATCAGTATGTATAACAAAGTTATCAGCATTCAGAAGAATTAAAAGGTAAACTTAATTTAGATCGCTACCACAGTAGAGTTTGTTGAAATTATTCACCATGTGCAAAACTGGGGATTTAACTAACACATTAGCTAGTCTAGCCCTCGGAGCTCTAAGCACATCACACGATCGCGTATTTTGTGTTAAAACATGGAAATTAATATAGACCAGCAAGGATGGTGAGTCTACAACATTCGTAAGTACATTACCTAAAAACTTAGCGCTGTATCTACTCGTCGATCAGACAGTGATTGAAAATCATGCTGTACCAGCAGCGCACCGTAGTCTGTGCCACGTTCTGGATAGGTTCCAAAGACTCTGAATGATAAGTATTTTAAAAATCGTTTCTGTATTTTCTCAATGGCCAGTATTTGGTAAGTATAATATGGATACTATACCAAAGAAGCATACTCCAATTTACTTTGAACTAAAGCATAGTATAAACTTTTGATTGCATGTAGGTTAGTGAAGTTGCGGCATGCTCTCATAACAAATCCTAGAGCTTTAGAAGCGGACGAACAAATATTAGTTATGTGGCCAGAAAAGCTCATTCGAGAATCAAACAGTACACCCAAATCACGAACCACACTATTTTTAGGAATTACACCAGCTTTAACTGACGAGTCATACACAATTTCAGAAGGATATCTAGTGCATGACATCACAGAGCACTTATTGACATTTAAAGATACGCTGTTACAGGCACACCATTCGTCGATCAGTGTAAGGTTTGTTTGCAGGTTAATACAATCAGTATTATCATCAACGATGGTATAGATTTTTAAGTCGTCCGCATAGCCCAATCGATCACACTTTAGCTTTTCAAGCAAATTATTAATGAAAATGTTAAAAAGCAGAGGGCCATGGTGAGAGCCCTGTGGTACTCCAGATGTCACTGAGAAGGTACTGGAACAAAAGCCATTGTATGTAACATACGCACTCCTGTCTCTCAAATAGGACGCCACCAAATTGATAAGCGAAGGGCAAAAACCAATGCAGTCAAGTTTCATCAAAAGTGTGTTGATATCAAGGGAATCAAAGGCTTTCGCAAAATCTGTATAGATCACATCTACTTGCTTACGTTGATCCAGCGCCGCAGATATGAATTGAGTAATTTTAACTAAATTGGTAGTGGTTGACCTCCCAGGCATAAACCCATGCTGATACGCTGACAAAAATGGTTTACCGCTTGTATAGATTCTGGTATATGGAATATGCTCCATTATTTTGGCGAAATGTGGATGAACACTCACAGGTCTGTAGTTAATAATGTTATTACGATCACCATGCTTAGATATTGGTGTAATCTTCGCAACTTTCCAGGCAGTAGGGAAAAAGGAACGGTTTATAATCAAATTATATAAGGTCACAAGGGGTTGAGTCAACACAGAAGCACATCCACGCACCATGATACCAGGTATGCCGTCATCATCAGAAGTCATATCTGCTTTAAGTTTTGTGATACCAGATAGAACATCTATTTCCATTATAGGACCTATGGCAAACGATGGGCACCAGCTGAACGACAAATTAAAGAAAGCAAGTAGTAAAAATAGATATTATTTAATCGCCAACAAATTGTGAACGAGTATAGGTAGCTATATTTACAGATTTTACCTCAATTTTATACCAATATTTACATTTTTTATCATATACTTATTTTATTTACTATAAAGCATCCTAAGCATAAACCTGAACATAAAATTTAACCAAATGTGCATACATGAAAGGTATTGTAATGTCTACCTGCAATACCCTCTTTACTGTTTTGTAAATTTTGAGACTCCTAGGTACCAGAAAACAACTCATTGTATGTACAGTCGGTCGCTTTTTTAATGTCATGCCCTACGAAGCAGATATCAAAACTTTTTCCTTCCGTGAGTGGCTTATACGTTGTTACTTCGACTGATGTCGAGAATCTAAATATTTCCGTCCCTAAAATAACAAACCCTAAACGTGATTAAATTTATGACCTTTTTTTGATAAATGGCACATGTGCTTGCATGGCACACTCTGCTCAGTGTTACATCTAAATGCAATAAAGGCTACAACCCATACACACTTGACGATAGGTACTAGTATTCTTTAAATATCTGTAGCCGGATGTTAAAAGAAGGCGTTTGATGATTTTAATTTTATCGCCGATCGCTTGTAGAGCCGCTTACTTGTATACGTATCCGATGCGTATTAAACTGATACCTATTTTCTTTAGAGTTGTTATTGTTATATTAACTATTTATTTATTATACTATACTACTTATTTTACTTCTCGTAACATTCTCAACTGGCGGTATGTTATTTTGTTACCATAGGGTATTTAAAAATATAAAATAGATAATTATAACAAAAAACAATAAACTTTCAATTACCTAGAATGAATAATTTTATATGGAAAACATGGTTTTTCAACAATACTTTTAAATTAAATATCGTATTGACGAAACGACGTGAATAAATAAACATATTTTGAGAAAAATGTAGTTTTCTGTACCATGACCGAAACTCTCCAATTAAGAATGAAATGATCAAAATTTTAAGATTGAAGATGACAATAACATTATGTATTAGAAACGTTTGAACTTCATGAAGTCATTATTTGAGCCATGTTTTGGTTGATTTAATAAACTTGGTGATTAATACTACGAATAATTCATCAGATCAAAACTTGTATAAAAGGAAAGAAAGCTAATAATATACTGTACAATGAAAACGATATGGCATCGCACATATTTATTTATTTTATTATTTTCATTGAATGCATAATATAGATTTTAGTTAAATGTAACATCTTTAGCATCGTGAAAAGGGAATTCTTATTTGTTTCTAAAATTCTAAAAAGAGATTTGGTGAACAGGTCATGAAAAATAGGTAAAGATTTGCCGGTTTAGCTAAGAGTTATTTTCACCCAGAGTTTTATAAAAAAAAATACATTATCTAACGCTGTCGATGCGATTCAACTAGATTGAATAAACAATAAAGTAACTATATAATACTCGGTATATAAAAGACAAAATACACAAAACCATAAATAATCATACAATATTTTGAACTATTGCAAAGACAACTACGCAACTGGATAGAACTACAAAGAAAATTATTGTTAGTATAAATAAAAAACTATAACGTTTTCTAATAAAAAAAATTTCCAAGGATTGTGTGTCACGTTAAGATAAGCTCGAAGTTTCGGTATCGTACAGATAGTATTTTTTTATTCAAATTAAAAATTAAGAGAAACTGACAATATTTACTATTCGGGTAATGAAAGGACACACTCAACAATTTTCTTCACTTTCTATGCCAAGAAAAATTAACAAATTTTGAACAATAGATAATATACATTAGATGCATTTTTAAATACATTATTGATAGAGAAATCCGTAAAATCTGTTATATATAAAATAGAGGATCACCTTATTTCTTATTAAAAAAAAACAGAAATTAATCCTTTTATTTCAAGAAAATACTGTGTAAATAATTACGGTAGCTGTAAATATAACATATTCAGAAATAACACAATCAAGCAATTAATATCGTCAATTTTTCCTCCTGTATGTATCTCTACTATATGCGATATGTTTTTATACCTACATAACACGAGACCTTTCCTAACTTAACCGTTCGTATAAGCTAGCAGCGACCGTGAGCATGTCACAACGCCGTTTGAAATTATGATGTTATTTTAGGACCAAATTCACCACTTGAAAATGCATTGTAATACGTATAGATGTAAGAAAGAAGCTCTATCGGTGGTAATTAAGAGCACTCCGGCAATAAGCCACTCCCATAAGGAAGAAAGTTTTGATATCGTCGCCCTAGGGCATGACGTGAATTTTGAGACTCACTGTACCTACCTCCGTAATCTTCTTATGCTGTTAAGCGACATGGAATATTACTCTATTGTTCAGGTGAAATATACGTGCTTTAAACATATATTTTTGGAAAACCCCAACTATAATCAGTATTATAAACAATTTCTGCCAACTAGTTAATTTATACCCCTCTCAGTGGTATTTGTGTATTTAGGGATGTATAAATACTGTGAGAATTCGAATATACAGTTATTATTAGTTTTGAGTTTAGACAGGAAACGCTGTTGGTAGTATTTTTTATCGTTTACCTATATTTCACTAAACCGTGATAAAAGCAATCACGAATTTTTGTATCTTTTTGTGCTCAATAAATAAAAAAAAATAATGGAAAGATACGAGAGGTACAGGAAATATAAACTTCGTAAGTGTTTAAAACGCAAACATGACATCAATAAGGTTTCAACATTTACATGCCAGTATAAATAACGCGCCAGTTCAACATGTTTACGTAATTGTTTATAGAGAAGACAATAATATAAACATTTATAGTCACAGCACACCAGGTACTGGCTTTGCAATATCAGCCAATAAAGCCAGTATTGATACCAATACACATAATCAAATTATAATAACGCTTAACGAACAGAGTGTAAGAATTCTTTTCTCTGGCCCGAATGAACGTTTGCTTTTCCTAAATGAAATTCAAAGGTATGTATTAATAATTATTGCATTAGTGCTTAATATACATAAAATAACCTGTTGCAGCTCCGATTCTAGTTCAAGTGGGAGCGACGTATCCGGAGATTCAGGAAATTTATCACACTAAATCATTAAATAAATTATGAATTAATTTGAATGAAAATAAGGAATTAATTTACTTTATTTTAAATTGTATAATAAATGTTGATTTAAAAACAAATCTTATAATTTTATTGAAATCTTAGTTAAGAAAGAAAATAAAAAAAGTGTATTTTTGGAAATGATTAACATTAAGAAAATTAAAAATTCGATAAATTTCCGTACAGATATTAATAATCTCAATACCATTTATTACAGTATTTTGTCTAGTTAATTTTTCATGTCTGCATTTTATTTTTAAACCATTGGTTAGGTTTTTGCTTTGCAGGTTTCCCTAATCCTGGCAGCAAATATTGAAGGTTCATATGAATTTTTGTCATGAGAATTTATTATGTTCATTTACACTTTTATTTGTTTTGCTCCATTATCTTCTTTTGTATTAAAAAAGAATTCTGTTGTCAAATTTTCATCTAATTATATTATTTTTTGTTGTTAGACCTGCAAATATTTACAATTTTTGGTTCTCTGTTAATTATTTGGTATTTATAGAATTTATTTCTACTGAAGACGTTTTTCGAAAGTATTCTTGATAAATCCTCCAGAAATAATCCTTTTTAAAGTTTTTATTGTTTTATTTTAATCAAAAAGCAGAAAGAAGTACGATACTTAAAGATAGATATTCATTTTATTTATATAAATGACTATTACAATTAAAAAAGGCTCGTCAATATTTTTAACAAACAAGTGTTTAAAGTTATTGATGGTGGTGAAATAGATGATGGCTTTATAATTTTTTTAATCTCTATATTAGCTGCAGCAGCTAGATCAGTATTAGCAAACATTTTAAACAAAGTTGTTTATGTAATAGATGACAAAATAAAGGACAAGGCACTAACATTAGAATTCCAGGTCAACCACCAATTCCTTTAAAGAAAACACTGTCTCAGAAAAATAAAGAGACAATAGAAAAAAATATTAGAGCTCTTATGAATATGAATAACAAAGAGGATTCAGATTGCAATGATGATATAGTATTACTACGTTTTGATAAAAGTAAACAAGTTGGAAATATTAATCCAACAGAAGAAATTAAAAAATTGTTAAATATACTTGTTGTCTCTGACGTTAAATAACATACGTATAAAAATAATAAACACCACCAATCACAATTTACGTCATTAGAATTTTGAAATTTAAAATTATTATGAATTACTATGTAACTTTCTTGAATTATAAACTTTTCTGGTAATGAATTACCAAATGAATCAAAGAAATTAACTAACTTATTAATATCATCTACATACATAGCAACCTAACGTGTTCTAGTAATCCAGTCCAGATTAAAAATATTACATTTATTTAAATTATCTATACTATATGATAATAGTTTATGTTTATTTCTTTATTTGTAATTAATTTAAAAATATTTTCCAAACCTACATTTGATAATTGATTACCATCACCATCCTTACATTTGTCAACAAAATAATTTAGTATAGCATTATTCACATTGTGATTCATCTTTGATTTCTTAACAAAGTGATGAATATTAACATCTTCAGCCATTTATAACACCCTGAATATAATTATTATTATCAATTATAATATCTTTTTTCTTAGCATCATCTACTCCAGCATTTTTATATGCTTTACTAGAAGTCGGGTGTTCTCCTAGAACACTTCCTTCCTTGAAGAAGGTGGATTAGTAAGCCGGCCCATTCTCTCTGAAAACACCTCTTATAGAGTGTGCAAGGTACCTCTGGTAACTTTTTCTTGTTTTTGAACAGTATTTAATTTTCTGCCAAATTTTCGACCCCTTTTAACATTTATTGCTTTTTAAATTTGCTTAACTTTTTTTCCTAATTTTTACTTTTTTCAAGTTTTTCACCTTTTTACTTATTTTAACGTTTTTTCGACTTTTTTGCTTCCTTTACGTTCTTTAACTTCATGAACGATTTTTCTTTCAAATGCTTTTCTCACAATTACTATCAAAAATCCTTTAAATTATATTTCAAATGTTTCTTGGTTTATTGGATCCGCCATTTTGTTTTTCCGGTAAGTATCAGATTGGAACTCAAATGTGCCACATCATAGAATGTGAAATACGCCTATTTTTGCTCCCACCTTTCTTTTATTTTTTCAAACACTTTAATAATGAAGCGTGTAAAAGGTATCATTAAGCTCAGTGCATTTTTGACAGATTCAAACAACATACTATTTGTTTTGGCTTAAAGTGAAAGAAGCCTACTATAAATTTTACATATCTTTGACGTCAATTAAAAACCACCGTAACTCCTTTATTATTCGTTTTAAGACAATATTGTATTAAAATACAATGCATCACTAATTAAAATATCTTCCATTTTTTTAAACAAAATACAGGCTGTTAAATTTAAAAAAAAAAATATATAAATGCCAAATTTCTCAGAAATTCCTCATTCAATTATTTTTTCGTATGCTGCATATTAATCAGCGTTAAAAACACTAATACTTTGCTAATTTAACCTACTTTCTAGAATTAATAACGACAGAAATAACAATGGTGAGCACTTAATTTGAATCATCCTGTATATGATTACTAAAATATAGGTATATTGTAAGACCAAGCACACGAAAATATACGCAGTAAGAAAGATTATTGAATTAAGAATACAGCGATTACTTCATTCCAAGGCGTCTTACGGTTAAATGGAACTTGTTTGAATTTTGAAAATCTTAAATGAATTACATGGTTCAAATGCTGCTCGATTTACGATAACTGCAACAAGAGGGAATTTCGAGCAAAGTACTTTCCGCAGCGCATTTTGCCTAAGGCCAACGAAGGTAATACTTCACCTACCTGTTGTTTACAACTCCTACTTCGAGTAGTTTAGGCGATTTATGTGCCCACGTAAACGTGCAGTAAGAGAAAAAAGTAACCGTGCCGCTTGCTAGTAAAGAAAAGGATGAGGCGAACATAATTTTTACGCGATATATTGTAAATATTCAGCTCTACTAAATAAAAGAGGTGAATAGAATTCAGTTTGTTTCTTTTCGGATGGCAGCAATAGATACCGTGGGATGTTGTTTTTTTATTTATTTGGCAGCTCGGGATCATAGCCCGTGTGCCTATTCATAGTTCAAGGAAAATCTTAAGGAAAAGTATGACTTACGTAAGGAGACCTTACGCCTTAAACAACTTCCTATTTCATAGTCACAATATCGATTCACTTCGGCTATTCTCGGACAAGGATGCTTGTCCGAGAAAAAACATATTTATTGGCCCCACTGTTAAATTCTGAAACAGTTGTGAAAAAAATCTTTATAATGAAAGCCATATTGCAACACGGAATGTCACTGAAAACATGTTTCTAAGAAGAATGTTTTCCAGTACTGGCATATGGTTATCGCTTAAAGCTGGATACCTTTACGGCAGTAATAGTTGGTACCTCAGTATTGCACAATATAGCCACAAATGTGGGTGAAGAGGAAATCAATGAAGAAAAATTAAATCAAGAAATTTTAAATGGACAACTTCATGAGATTAATTATGACGCTGTTGATGATGTACCTGCTGCGACACAGGCATCACTAATTAATGATTATATCAACAATTTGTGATTCATTGCTATATAGAAATTAACTTTTGAACATTTCTTTTTGTATTTGTTTTCTTTGGCTTTTGTATAGACGAAATATATTTTATTTACTCTAAATGCATTATCACTTTGATTTTTTCAAATGAAAGATTGTGTATGTAATTAACCATTTATTTATTAAATAAAAGGAACAAAATATATAAGGAAATGATGGTAATAATAAAATAATGCTAACAAGTAATAGCAGAGGTCAAATAACGTATCAAAAATGGAGCATTTGCAGAACAAACAAATAAAAGAATTGCATAATGAAAAAAAACCTGCATTCACATATTAATTTCCATTTTAAAACTGCTCAACTTTTTTTATTTCAATATCTAATTCTGTAGCATTTATAGCATAGATAGCATAAATTTTAATAACTTTCAAATGCCGCTTAAAATCGCGAATTCGCATAGCGGCAATTTTCATTGTGATGGAACAGTGTTCCCAATTAGTGCAAAAAAGTAGTGATATGAGTAAACCATCAGGATTTTCTACGCTCGGTAATCGTCCGTTAACAAGCGGCAATAAAATGAATGGATATTTTCTTTAGAAAAACAATACCTCTTTCTAAATTCTGCATTCCCCGGATTTTTGTTCCCGTTTCGATTGTCTATTACTATCATATTTTATATTTATTTAATACAAAAATCCTCTAGCTATATCTGCCATAGTATCCCATCAATTAATAAACATATTAATAAATGATTAATGACATCCAAAATGACAACACGTGTCAAATTTATATCAAGTATTTTTTCCTAAGGTATCCTTAAGGTACCTACGGAGCTACTTTAAGATTTTCCTTACGTAAGGTAACCTTAAGGAAAAAATGTCGTCTATGAAACAGAAATTTGCATGTCAAGGAGAACCTTAAGGAAAGGTATACCTTGAGGAAGCACTATGAATAGGGCGGTAAGACTTATTCATTGCATTAGACGGGTAAGATATACCTAGTATAGACAATAACGGTATTCATTACATTAAAGATTAAGTTTATGACTAGGTTAAAGTAACTAATTAGGGAAACAGACGTGGACACACATTTCACATCCCGGGGCCTATCGGGATGACTAACGTTTGTATCAACACTAGATTACGGCCAACGGAGAATAGGTTAACCCCACAAAGGTTGAGCTGGGATGGGAGTTACTTAACCCTTTATATTTGTACATTCGTTTTAGTAAGAGTACTTATGATTAGATCGTAGATACATTTATTATTGTAACACAGCGTAGCGTTATTATGCTCGTAGGTAATTTCACTCACTCTAAGATCAGCTGATTTATAAGAGTATTAATAATATCTTTTTGTATGGAGCAGTTGATTAATATATGGTTAAGGTAGCACATCTCATGCTCGCATCGACATCTTGGGGACTCAATAATATGGAGCTTGTATAAGTGCGACAGGTGCTGACCATATCCACATTTGATTCAAGCAATGGTAGTTCGATAAAAACGTTATATTTTATCATGCGAATAATACCATGGTCTACTGTATACTGATTGGTGAATGTACGCATATTGCGTCCTTCTCTCATTGTTAGTCGCTTTCCACAGATCCTCTCAATTTCAATACAGTAAATATCTCTTAACGATGTTAAATACCTCTTTTTCACTAAGACAAGCTCCTTCCGTCATCTTAGCGAGCCTATCAAGTGCTTCATTGTATGGGATCCCAAAGTGACCTTTAACCCAGTAGAAAATAATGGAGATCCTCCCGCAACGCAACTTACTAATTAGTTTAATAATATCTTTGACTATGCGTGACGTTTTATTTTTTGTTAACGGATTCGGAGAGAGAGATTGTAGGACGCTTGCGGAATCGGACGTTTAAAATTTATATTGGCACTATAACGTAATGCTTCTAATATTGCAACAGCCTCTCCGTAAATATAGATGCATCTGAATCTAGTTTAAATAACTCATATATTCCAGTGCTTACAACGCAGAAGGCATTCCCACACCCTTCCTCAGACTTGGAGCCGTCAGTAAAAATAACTAGATCTTGTTGGTATTGCGATAAAATTTGACTACAAAGTTGAAAATCGTGTTCAGGTTGTCCTGTGTATGGTGAAAATATAATAGAATATGGTTTTACAGACTCTAAGTATGTTACAGGCATTTCTTCGGCTTTATATAAACGTATACCAAAATTTACTGAATAACGAAATGCTTCGCATAACAAAGGTGACTTTTTATTTTGCCAATATACCGCAGTCAGATCTAATACGTTTAGTGTTGATAAATTTCGTAGAATGCAACTCAAACCCGTAATCCTTGCTTTTGTGATATATTTTACAGCCAACATTTGTCTCCGGAGCGTTAGAGGTGGTTCATTTACTTCAATTTGTAGCGCCACGACTGGTGTAGATCTCATTGCACCGACGCATATTCGAAGAGCTTTGTTTTGTATGACGTCGAGCCTATGCAGATTTTTGGATGAGGCGGTGCTATAAGTATACACCCATAATCAATCACCGACCTAATATGTGCTGTAGACGTTCATGGAGATCGAAAAATCTGCACCCCATCGAACTTTAGTAATTGTGCGTAATATATTCAGTGCTTTCTTACATTTCACCACCACATTATTTATATGATTACTCCATTTTAATTTGTCTTAATCAATCAGGACTAGACCCAAATATTTTATTTGCTTCGGTAAAGCAAAATTATAGTTGGCAAGCTTTATATTCTCCGTTGGTATATTTTTGGAATATGCTCTTCTTCATTGGTCTTCTCAGGTGAAAGATCCAATCTGAGACTGTCTGAGAAAGATCAGTGGTAAGTTGGTTTAATGTTTTTATCGCTGATATAAACGCAAAAGTCATCAGCATATTGGATAACTTTGGCTTTCGAGCTAAATATAAGGTAAAAATCACGAGTGTATATATTAAACAGTACAGGACTTAATGTAGCTCCTTGATATGGCCTCCATATGATAGAGTTCTTGGCCCAACCCTTTCATTTTTCCCAGTTCTGACAAATATCTTAATATTTCGGTAGAGATCTGTTATTCTACGTGATACTTGGTGTGGAAGTCCAATGTTGTTTAATTTGGATTCTAATATATTCAAGTCTACTCCATTATATGCCCCTGCGATATCCAGAAAGATACTCCCTACAGATTCCCTCTGCGAAAACGCAATTTGTACAGATGAGACAAGACCTGTTAAAGCGTCTATTGTAGCTTTTCTAAAACCAAACTGATGACTGGGAAGTATGTTTTCGGTTTCCAACCACCAGTCTATCCTGTTCTTAATCATTCGTTTGTATACTTTAATTATGCAAGGCATCAGAGCTATAGGTCGGTAAGAGTTCACTTATGAGGCATCTTTATTTGGTTTAAGAATAGGAACAACTAATACATCTTTAAGAATATCAACATCTTCATTGTTTAACCATATGCCATTATAGGCAATTAATAAATTTTCTTTATGATTATTGGGTAAGTTTTTCAGTAAAGTATACCAGACGTCGTCAATATCGGGAACAGAATCGTTAACATCACTTAAGACCTTATTCAACTCAATCGTGGAAAATGGTTTCAATATAAAATAGTTTTCATGTGGCTTAGGAGCTGGAATGGCAGGTTTTTCTATCGTCACAAAATACGGTGTTAAATTTGCTAAGAAGGTGTGTACCTAACTGAATGTCTGATAAATTAGCGATTCTTGAAATTTCTAATTCTGCCCCATACTTGTGATATTGGCGTATCTTTGTTTAGATTACTACAACAAGCTTTCCAACTGTCACGCTTTTTATATTTCAGAAATCTCTTGGAATATGCAGATATCTGACGATGTTTAAGATAATTATCTAATGTACGATTTGCGTTAAAATTTCGAAGAGCTTGTTTGCGTTTTTTAATGACTTTCGAACATTCCTCATCCCACTACGGAGGGATCCTTTTATTGGGAATAAAGGGCTTTTTAAGGTAAAAACTGAGACAGCAGCTTGTCTAATACATTGTAAACAATATTCAATTCTTTCTTCGGCATTGGATAAATTAGGAATAATTGGTTGTACTTTACATAAATAATCGGTGTAAATGGTAACTTTATTCTTATGTATTTTCCATCTCGGTGTAGGGTGGATGGTATTAACGTTATTCCCTGTATGTAACGTCATCGTAATAAGTATTGGCAAGCATAGGAATCTTCTAATACGCGCCATAGAGCTCTTTGTGCAAGATTCGGCGAACACTATGTAATATCCACAGCCATATCAATGCCCCATGAATTGAACTAGTGATTCTCGTCGGGAACCCATCATTTACAAATATAGTTTCAGTCATGTCAATTGCTGTTAATAATAAGATATTGCCTGAATTGTCTGTTTTTGCAGAAGCAAAGGTAATGTGGTGTGATTTAAAATCGCCGCATACTATATAGGGCATGGGCATATCATTAAGAAAATTTACGTACTCCTCGCATGGCATATGACATTGCACTACTCTATATATTGAGTAAATTGAGAAATTAAATTGATTCAGTTTTATGCCGCAAAAGATAAAGTTGGCGTTAATTTGACATTTTATATTAATTTTTTCAAATGCAATCGATTTTTGAATTAAAATAGCGACCCCAGAATATCCATCTTGACGATCTTGTCGAGCCACATTATGATTTTTGAATTTATATACATGTAAAGGTTTGAACCAAGTTTCACAAAGCGTAATTACGTGAGGATTATATTCTGCAATAAGGCTATCTAAGCTGTATCTTTTCGAAACCACGGACTGTGCATTCCACTGTATAATATTTAAATTATGCTCCAATTGATTGAATTTTGTGTGAACATTAATAATACTACAGAGTATGCATGAGTAAAACTAATAATTTTTATTTTTTTAATAATAGTTGCTGACACGTCAGTTGCTGATCACCCCGTATAATACTTTAGTATAATAGGTAAAATATTACTTATGGAATTACAAATAAATTGTGTCTGTCAAAATTACAAAACTGTGTAAGGGTAGCCTAATTGAAAATCTTGTGTTAGTATTGTATACTGTGCGCGCTACTAGATTTTTAGCTATTTTTCAGCTAGAGGCAAAAGTGGCAGCTAAATTTTGTTCGCTCTTGTTCCTTGGGCTATGGAGAACACGTAGAAGAAAGAATCAGCTTGGCGGCGCTAATATTGAAAAGTCTAGACGAATATTTTCGTGTAAATTATATTGCACTTTTTTCGTAAATTAAATAATAACCCTATGTAATATCATTAGATCTTAATGATTGTTACTGTACAGCATGCATAAACCTCCACCTTAACATTTCTGGTACTATTTTTTTCAAAACTTAATTTGTTTCGCTTATATGCATTTTTACTTTTCAGTAATATTTCAAGTAAAAATTCGATAAATACCATCATTCAACTTCAAAGTGCTACCGAACGTCAGCACTTTTAATTTATGTAACTATTTGTACTAAATAATCATTTCTAATCCTTCTGCTTCAGAATGAACCTAAAATAACAGTTATAGCGCATATTCGAAAAATAGACTTTTTTCCGCCTATATCCCACTGTGCGGCGTGCCGGAACAAACCTCTCACCCAATGAGATACCACCTTGATTGGTAATTGACGCTAATAAAGTCGTTTACAATATCTTTAGATGACACGTAGATACAAATTCTATTATTTGATATCCTTGACGCGAAGATGATATTCCTAGGAACTACAATATTACCCACACCAACAATATAATCGTTCTTTTGTAAACCATCAACGGCATCTAGTAAAATTGCCTGCTTTCGATCCGGGAAAGCAAATTTAGTACCGGATTTTTCTCTAACAGTCAGCAAGAAGCAAACGATTGAAGCTTTACATTGACATTGTTGTTACTAGTACTTTCTGAATTAACGTTACTATTTTCATGCATAGTCTCAACACCTCCGTCCACGGAAGTGCTGAGGCTATCGAAGGTTATACCCTCCATCGCAGTATTCCCGCTTACGCACTCGAGCAGGACTGTATGCAAATCTACTTACTATCTAATCGCAAATATTTACTAATGCCCCTCCACGCGCCGCATGCGCCCTAGGACAACCAAGCAAACACCTATCACCTATCTTTATCTATGTATATATAGAAGTTGAAAACTCTATACATCAAAACGAGAAAAACTTAAATTTGTCAATAAATTAACTTAAACTAAATTAAGTGGAAACTAGAACTTAGCTTTATGGAGGATCCCTGCAAAGGTAAAACCTGGAACACTTTCCAACCATAAATTTTAGATTTAATACACACAATTCACTTGTGAAGAACGAGCTCAGAAAACACACACCGTATTCCTCTGGTGGTAACTTCGCACTACGGATGTTATGTTTGTGTGTAGTTAATAATAGGAAATAGTATTTTTTTCATTCTGGATTATTAAATTTCAGGCGATTTAGTTCCTTACAACATTTAGCACTTAAGATTGTGACAAATTTACATAAAATTAAATTGTTATAACTACTTATACAAGATGTCGAGCTGGGTCATTAGAATTTCTCGAAATTCTAGTAGGAATATATAGATTTTACACACAAACCTTTGGTACTGCCATGGGCAACCCTCCTTCACCGTTCTTAGCAAACCTCTTTTTAAATCACTTAGAAAAATAAGATTAAACAAAGTTGCCCATCTTTTCAAAAAATTTGGATGCGTTATGCGGACGACGTTTTCGCAGTTATAGATGATAGTTTAATTTAAATCATTTGTTGAGTTAATTAGTAGACAATATCCGTCCATAAAATTCACTTTTGAACAAGAAACAGAAGGTAAACTTCCATTTTTAGATTTAATATTGTGTAGAGAACAAACTATTATAAAATTTGACATTTACAGAAAAGTTACACACACTAATAATTACATCCATAGTACTTCGCCGACCTTTATAAATATAAGACTTCGGCATTTAATAGTTTTTTTTGAACTTTTCCATATCCCCTTATCAAAGAAAAATTTAATAAAGAGTTAAATTACATTTTTTACACCGGAAAAATCAATTTACTCTGTAGACTTTATTAGAAAAATTTATAAAAGATTTAATAAAAGTTAAATACAACACTGACTCCAAATTTAAATAATAAAAATGAAAATAAAAAGTATGTAAAATTAACTTTCCACTCTTCATTACAGTTTAAATATTTAAATTTATTTAGTAAATATAACTTATACCTAGTTTTTTTTCGAATAATAACAATGTTAAAAATATATCGTGCAATAATAAAATAAAAGAAAAACAAAATTTTATGCAAAAATCAGGAATTTACAAAATAGATTGTACAAGTTGTGGAAAATGTTACGTTGGACAGACGAAGAGAAATTTGGAAATTAGAGCTAGAGAACATTTAAGACACATTAAAAGCAGAAATATTCACGCTTCATCTTGGGCTGATCATTTTGTAAAAACGGGACATACCTTTGCTTTGTCCAACGTACATTTATTAAAAAGTAATGTAAATTACTTAATTAATAACGACATAATTCAAATAAATAACATTTTACTAAAATTTATAAAACCTGTCTCTTAGATGTAAATATTTTTATCACATGTACGTGTATTTGTAACATTTCTAGTTTTTTTTTCGTTCATTTTGTTTTGTTTACTTTAATTTTCACCTGTGGTAGGTCGTGTCTTAGTTTTAGTATATACCGATGATGTGTGCAGTGCACACAAAATGTACATCTACATTAAACTAATTAAGCATATGTGAAAAAGGGTTTTGTGTTTTTCTCAAAAGGGTAACACGTGTCTATGAATGAATATTTTATGCTCTTTAGTGGTCGGATTTAGTGTTAAACTACAAATATTTAAAATATACGACTTTAATTTAATTACTCTTGGTTAGAATAATTAAGATTAAGTTATTATTAAGTATTGGAATAGGTTTTGCTGTTGTTTTATTTGTTTTTAGGTCATTACTGCTTTCCTGTTTCAACTTCCAATATGGAGAATTAAATTCCCACAGCGATCTATTGCAGCTAGACTAATGCGATAAAAAATTTAACAACAAAACCCCACCTAAGGAATTACCTGAAAATATTTTTAACTTCCGGAAACGTTCCAATACACCGCAAGTGGATAACAATTTTCTTATTTTATATGGAATCATATGATTTTCTTACCTGAACGAATTTTACAGATTATTTGAATACAATTTTCACTAAAGTTCTCTATCCCTATCTTCAACCGTTTTTGAAATATTTACGATTGTCATAATTTTAACGTTTTCATCTCTTTCGAAAACGTACCGTATTTTCCAAACCATTAAAGATAATGATGTCATTTTTACTAGTACCGAGAAAATATAGTTGTGCGTTACCAATTCTGTCAAAAGAAACCACTAAATTGGTATACAGAGTGTTCATAAATCGATTGTCAATTCGGATACATTTAACCTTAGAAAAATTCATTTTTTTTCAAATGTAACATCATATTTCCTAATTTATTCATTCATGCAGAGATAAATTCTCCGTCGATAGGTATAAAGCGATGCATATACCTATTCCCTAGTCGTTTTCAAGATATCAACATTATTTATCCCGACTATGAAAATTTTAGTACATTTCTTGCAGTGGACTATGAAAATGACAAGTAGGTTTGACAATCATCAAAACAATATTACTTTACTTCATCATTAAGATCTAATTTATATAATATTATGAACTCGAACTAGCTATTTTCTAGCTATTTTCTGCTTATGGATCTACACATTTGCTTTATTCTTGTCTCCATTTTTTACCCACTTTGCGGACGATTTTGATAAACAATATGCTTCACCCTTCCCCAAAAATAATAGTCGAAACATGTCAGATCTGGTGATCTATCTAGCCATAAAATTTCGGACCCTCTCCCAATCCATTTATTTGGAAACATTTCACTTAATTTTTCTCTCACATGTACAGCAAAACGTGCAGGACAACCATGTTTTCGAGGATCACTGACAATTCATTTATTAAAAAATTGCTGTACACATTCCCGTTTACCGTTTCTTCAAAGAAGTAGAGTCCAATTATTTGGTCACCAAGGATGCCGCATCACGTGTTTATGCTCCACACATTATGATTGTCAAGTTCTTGCATTCAGTGTGGATTTTCGTGTGACCAATAATGTAAATTGTAATGATTTACTTCACCATTACTTTTAAATGTTGCTTCGTCTGACCACAATACTCTTTCAAAAAATCGAAAATCCGCAATTAATTTTCTTTCTGCCCATCGACAAAAACGCATCCTGGCCTGGAAGTCACCGTCACCTAATTTTTAACGAAGCGAGATATGGTACGGGTGCATTTTGCGGTCATTAAGAACTCGCCATACGCTAACATGGCTAATGCCTGACTCTCGTGCTGTATTGCGAGTGCTTGTTTGAAGATTATGATTTTTGCGCACATTTTCTGTTTGTGCTTCCTCGTGAATGCTTCTGCATTTGAGAATGCCATATTAAAAAATAATTCATACAACTTGAACAACAAAAAATAACAAAATAACGCCTAATACCCTTTGAAACTTTCCCAGCCCACTGCAAGATATGTACTAAAATTTTCATAGTCGAATAAATAATGATTAATATCTTGAAAACGACTAGGAATAGGTACAGTCGCGAGCAAATGTTATAGGCACCTTTGACAAAAACCCATTAGTTTCATGTTTCTTGCATTTTTTTTGTGACAGTTATTTCAACGTTTTTTATAAATCTGTCTTTATGGTTACAAATAGTCTTTATAGAACTTTTTGTAAACTGTATTATTTTTTTTTTAAATATTTCAAGTCTTCGAGATGTCACTTTCCCCCCTCCCATCTAAACGTATTATAGCTGTACTAAAACCTCTAATATGCAACAATTAATAAGATCCCTAAAATACTACATACTCTATAATGTATTAACCCTTCAATATTTTTTATTTTCTCATTTTTTACTGTGATATTCGCCCGAAATTTAGGGTGCCTATAACATTTGCTCGCGACTGTATATGCATTCTTTATACCTATCGACGCAGAATATATTTCTGCATTGAATGGTAGAATTAGGAATATAATGTTACATTTGAAAAAAAATGAATTTTCTAAGGTTAAATGTATCCGAATTGACAATCAATTTATGAACACTCTGTATAGAATTTAGTGGTTCTTTTGACAGAATTTGGTGCGGACAACTATTTTTCTCGGATACTAGTAAAATGACATCATTATCTTTAATGGTTTGCAAAATATGGGACCTTTTCGAAAGAGATGAAAACGTCAAAATTTTGACAAAATCGTAAATATCTCAAAAAATGGTTGAATTTAGGGATAAAGGACTTTAGTGAAAATTGTATTCAAATAATCTGTAGAATTCATTGAGGTAAGAAAAAACATCTGATTCCATTTAAAATAAGAAAATTGTTATCCACTTTCGGTGTCTCGCGTCTTTACATCTTTTTACAATCTTATCTCAAAATCGAGAGAAGAAAGAAAGAAAGTAACATACAGCGGTATTTATTGCCGCTAGGCGGAAAATTATACCTAATTACTTTCATTTTTTTTTTATTCGATAGAGCCGGATATTTACAATTTACAATCCCGTAAAAAATACATATATTCATCTTTTTCTTTACTAGCAAGCACCGTGGTTACTTTTTTCTCTTACTGCACAGCACACATGCACACACGTACCCTGCGTTACATAAAATAAGTACGTACATACTTCATTATGGACGAATATGTTGATTAAAAGAACATTTACCGCATTTTTCTTTTCTATAATATATTCTAGTTAAATATTTTATCAAGTATATATTCGCCAAGTTAATTATAATTAAAATATTCTAACGTGTACGGTAGGGATGATGTGTGTATAAGCGTTGCCGTTTTCCATGTCGGTAATACGTATACCGAGGTTAAAATATTATGTAACTAGGTTAAACGTGAAATATTCACGTTTTCACTTTGTGCATTACATTAATTCTCTCTGTGTGGCTTTATGTTTAATTAAAGAATAAAGCTGTAGGTATATACGCGGAGGCAATTTATAATAAATTTTCTGGAAAAAATATTCATACTTATACAAAGGTTTTCATTAAAAATGAGAGCAGGTTTAAAATACCTTTTATCCCGCAGTATACATTCAAGCGCCGCTAATGAATTATACAGTGCGTTATTATGATATATGGGTAATAGCTTTTACAAACTAGAACAAAATCTGTCTAAATTTTAATATTTAGAGAAAAAACATGTTGTTTCATAGGAAACACTTATTTCCTAGTTCTACAGCATAACAAATAAAATACACAATAATACACAGCGAAAAATGATTTTGTGAATTTAAGCAACAATTGGTTACACAGAAAATTTTTATATTTAAATACCGCCATAGCACTGGAACGTTTAATTACGTAGATTTAATTGCTCGAATGTCGTTGACTTAATCTACAATGGTAATTTGTCTAGTTATATTTTAAGTGTTACTTAAAGCAATTAACCAGGTTGAATTAAAATTTAAAGTATATTTAACCAATCACTCAGAAGACGACAGATGTTGGATACAATAAGAGTTTTAAGTTAAAAACGAACAAGTGTTACACTTATATTTTCAGGGAGCGATTATTACAGACAACAGCCCCAAGTAGCAGGTTTAGTCGCCATGAGGTATAAAAAACACACTTTTTACAACCACGAAGAATTATGTATATTCTTTCCCGGCGCCTCCACCACTTGTCGCGTTATTATTTAAAGAGGTACTGAGATCTACACTTACCAGGTAAATTCTTTGAGCGATACTTTTTACTGGGGGGTAGGTATAAAAAAACACAGTTTTTACAACCACGAACAACTATGTATATTTTTTCACCAAATCCGATAATCGATTCTTTCTCTGCCGGCTAACCCGAGCCCTCGCTTCCTATGTCTTCATTTGCTGACTCAATTACTATTTCTTTTAACGATCATACCACAGGAAACGAGGTCTCGATTTTCGCCTATTATACTTATTATTTATGCAATACATAATGGAACTTTCCGTGGCACTATTCAAAGTAATATATACTAGAAGTGTATAACATATAAACTCATGTTCGTGCAGTTTAAAAACTAAATATATGCAATTCTGAAGGAAATACGTTAGTATTTATATTTAAGTAGATGAGTATTTCTGATAACTTAATGTAATTTTCATTTTAGAATGGCTTCTAAATTTGTCTACCTTAAATTTTTGGTGTTGGTATTATTTTACTTAGCAATAAACGAGATATTTACTGCAAACTGAGCTGAACTAATCCAAAACTATTAGCTCGAGATTGGTCCCACCATTCAATATTGTCACGAGCCGCCACTGATCAAAGTATAGTAATTATAAATCACAATGGTTTTAATTTTACCCATTTCAGTTTAGGAATACATGTCGAAATTAGGCGAAATGCAAGATGAACCCAAAGAATTTATTGTTGATTTAACATCGGCCTCACCATCATCTTCCTATTGCTCATTCGACATAAGTTAATCGTGCTATTACGATTATAAAAGTAGTTTTAACTTTTTGCAACCATGCCTCTGTAAATATTTGTAAATATATAACATATTGCTGTGGTTAGACAACCCGCGTTACCGCAGAGCTTATTTTGAGTTGCATATTTTGGTTATTTATTGTTTGGTTGTTATGGTTGGTTTCTTTACTTAAAACAGCCGATTCAGTTTACCTAGAGTTTTTCACAAATTTTGATGTTTATTTTGTATAAGTTTAGTTAAAGAGTTTATTGTTTCATTTTAATTAATTAAGTGTTAAGTTTTTTTTTTTAATGAATCCATTCATTAATTTGTCTAGTGTTCGCTGCTGTTGATTTAATGCGGATTCTATTCAATGTTGTCGTTGAATTGTAATACGACTGCATTGTACGCTTTTGAGAGAGGGATTTTTGTAAGAAAAACAATTGTAGAGTTTTGTTAAGGACTTCCTTGTTCGACTATTGACGTGAGTAGACGTATTTTTCTATATCTTTGTTGTCATTTTGTATTTCATTTTGATTTTATAAATTTCGCATTAATTGTCTTTTATTTAGTCCATCAAGGAATTCATATTATAATAATTGTTAATATATTGAAGTGTGCACATTATAGATATAAGTTCAATTATTATTTTTGTTTAGGAAGATATAATTTTTAGTTTTTTCTCTCTTTATATTTTAAGAGTTAATTTTCCGTTATTCAATTTTGCTGATTCATTTTTATTTATCAATCACCTCGTCTGGGTGAGTAGAAGCGTTGTTCTTGCTTTTAGTTTTTGCTTTAATGTAAATTTCTTGCATTTGTCCACGAGTCTATTTTAGTTTTTGAAACCACGTGGATTGAAATTGAAAGATTTTGGATTATCTTCCTGAACAAACAATTCTTTTGCTTTGTATAAGAAATAGCATTGTCCTATTTTAATTTAGAGTCAAGTTTTTATTTTAGGCCAGAACCTTCAGTTCAAAGTTTTTTTTTCAGCACAAGTTGTAATTTAACCCATTTTGAATAATAAATTTGATTGTTAATTGGGTTGAAATTCTGTTCTTTTATTTTTATTTTGAACCTTTACAATTTTTCGGGTATTTAAGAGAGTCTCATTTCATTCGCTCACAATTTACTTTTCGTGGTTAGATTCAAGTTTTAATTCGCGAGGGTAACTCTGAGGTTAATAGTTCTTGTGCGTTCATTTAAAATATTTTCCGCTGAGCTAGCTAATTTTATTTTCCATTTTCATTTTAAAATCATTTTGCATTTTTTTTTTTCAATTCAATCAGTACACAGTAATATGTATGAACATTTTCCTGAAAATAAATACAAAATGTATTTAATATAAATCTATTTATGTTGTGTATTTTGATGTGGTATAAACAATAATACAATCAATAGTATTCTATTAATTTTCATACTAATGGGACATAACCAATAAACACAAACAAAATTCACTGGATTTATGTTTATTAAGCGCCAACATGAAATTCGTCAAGTTGTTCAGAGCGATAGCATACGAAAAATTACGTGCCTAAATAGATTTGAGATCGTTGGATACTCTCTCCATAAGAGTAATACTTCCTTCTCATGTGAAGTTCCAGTTTTACTGACATTAACAATCCGAAAAACGTGAACAATGATTTGTATGAAGGAAAATACTACGAGCAGAAGAACGGAACAGCAATGGGAAGCCCTTTATCACCAGTAACAGCCAACTTGTTTATGGAAGCATTTGAAGAAGAAGCCCTAAGTTCCAGCGATATGAAACCCAAGTGTTGGCTGCGATATGTCAAAGATACTTTTGTAATATGGCAACACGAAGAAGAAAAACAACAACAGTTCTTGGAACACATAAACTCACAGCACCCAGCCATCAAGTTTACCATGGAGAGAGAACAAATTGGAAATCTCCCTTTCCTGGATGTTATGGTTAAGAAAACAAAAGAGGGAATGCTACAGCACGCAGTATTTAGAAAGAAGACGCACAGCGATAGATATCTGCATGCAAGATCTCACCATCATCCGATGCAGAAGAAGACATTAATACAAACATTGCTATCCAGAGCCGAAACCATCAGTGACGAACAGCATCTTACCAGTGAAAATATACATTTGAAGAAAGCACTAAAAAAGAATTGTTACACTGACATCGACATAAGGAGAGCCACTAAGAAGAAAGACGACACTGGAGACAACTACAGAAACACGAAGAAGGATGGCGTGTTTACCTTACATAGCAGGAGTCACCGAAAAAATAGGCCGAATTTTGAAGAAGCGTAACGTACAAGTACGCTTCGGGACTGCAACGTCGATCCAGCAGTATCTACCGACCGCAAAGGATAAGATATCCAAGGGGCGCACAGAAAGTATCTATAAGATAACATGCCAATGCGGACGGTGCTACGTCGAACAAACAGGAAGAGCCATCGACATAAGAATAAAAGAACACGAGAGGGACGCAGATTAAGAAGGACCGAGCAATCAGAGGTGGCAGAACACATGCACGACACCCGGACACAAAATGGATTTCGAGAATGTAAAAGTAATAACTACCACCAAGAACTTCGGGAAAAGACTCATCAGGGAAGCCATAGAAATAGAGAAGAATAAAACCGTTAACAGAGAAGAAGGGTACCACCTTAGCAACACGTGGAAGAACCTATTACGAACCGTCACGGTCAATGGAGGGGAAACTACACGGTTGGATGCACCAGGGGCGTATATAAGAAGAATGTCGGACCATGGAGAATCAGTTCAGTTATCCTGAAGAAGCTGTCAGTAATCAGTATGAACAGCGAAACGGCGAGCAAAAGTTTTGACACACGGCGAAACCCGCAAGAAGCTGTTAGTTATAGTTACACCGGCCGTGAAAGCCTACGCAGTGTTATAACGTGAACAATGCTTTAAAAAAAAATAATTTGGGTCCTTCGAGGTAATAATTCGAATCCAATCTTGTTTCTTATTTTCACGAATGTATATGATCCACATTACATTTACTTCAAGTTAGTATTATGGCACGTACATCCAGATTCTGTAGTCTGTATTATGAAAATCTCATGTCACAAAGTCTAAGAAATAACCTATCCGTGTGCATATTATGAAAAATGTGCTCCAGTTATTCAACGACCTCCACTCGACGTAGTAATACGTTAGTTATTACGGCACACATTTCCCATTTTCATCCTTTTACCAAATTACACGGGTCTAAGGCCCTCATGAATAAAGTACACAGGTACCCTGCACACACACACACACCATACATACATACATCGCCTATATAGATATCCTTTGATGTAGGTTATGTACACTCACGTAAAACGATCCCCATTTTTCACGGGGATTCTTCCGCTTAATTTACGTTGAAGGCGACGCCGTCGGATAAAACACATAAATCCGACATCGCGTGCTAGATCCCTTAATAAAATTCGGCCCTGTCATTGTACTTACACGGCGAGATATAAATTCCCGCGGACATCGCCCGCCGCCGCTAAAGTTTAAAAGTCAGTAAAATCCCCCCGGCACACGGTTACGGTAACTGGAATTGCGCCCCGCGTCGGCGTGAAATACGGCCGAAACTATAATCTGACATTTTCCGCGATAGTTCGCCGTCGAAGGGGCAAAAAAAAAGCTATAGCAGTTCGGGTACCTAGGAAAAATGTCGAACGTGTAGGGGGAGCGTGGGAAGATCCTCTAACCGGCGTAGATAATTCAATATCGCGCTTGGGAGGGGTAAGCCAACGTCGGAGTCTGCAGAATTCGACATGAAGTAGCCACGATGTCGAAACATTCACTTTGATAGACGTCGTAAAAGTTTAAATACGATAAGCTAGACCAATGCACGTTGCACAAGCCAAATAGATACCTATACTGAGAGAAAAAAATGGTTGAGCTAACCGTTTCTCAGTTAACTTAACACTATCGTATTAAATTGCGCTCTAAACTTTAAATTAACATTACAAAAAAATGTTAATATTTTACTGTTAATACAACACAAAATGTTTAAAGCAAATCTATTACGAATCATTGTTTGATAGTATGTACTTGTGTAAGGCTACGTCCTTGTAGTTGATATAACCATTAAAATGTGTTAATTGAACATATTTGAGTAGTACATTCAAACAAGAAAAGGCTCTGCCCCGATAAGCCATTGAAAAGTGCCCCTAAAGCTATCGGGCTAAAATTAAAGCAAATGAGTGCTACTGTCACACATACTGTAAATACCAAAAATTAGCTCAATCTATGTCACACACTGTTGAAAATGTTAACACTTTTTTGACTAATTTAATAGTCAGGAGAGGTCCACACTCTTTTCGTGTTATTTTGTCGAGAACTATAGAATGTTTAAATTTGACGAGCAAAAGATAGTCAAGTATTGTCTATTGCTAAGGGGTTATTTTGTCCACGTGACAGGTGGAATTTATAAAATACTTCTTACTAGTCACTATTTTAATTTGATCTAAGACTAAGACAAATTTACTAGCTGTTTAACTAAATGAATGGCGATCTATGGGTGTTTTAACACCATTTTCTAAACACAACGTCTTCTTAATATGCAACTCCTATTTCTTAGTGCTATAATATTCTCTCTTTAAGACGTTTTCTCAATTATAAATATGCAAAACCACTCATTCACAAAGTTTTGGTTTCAACAAACAAACGTACCAATTTTAAATGATTTTTTGAGAACCATTATAAAATTAAGTGAATGTTTATGCTATTTGATTCAAGTCTAAACTAATTGCGTAAATAGATGTTCCCATACATCTTTAAGATGTTGAAATTTTTTTATGCCCACTGGAATTAACGTTTAATAACACGAGGTTACACTTTGCAAGTCAGTCACATTTGGTGGTTTGTTTGGGATATGTTAATACGGAGAATCAAACACGAAAAACAGATACACGTGCAATGCAGGTGGTGCGTATAATGCAATACTGTATTAGAATAGGTGGGGTTTCTATATTTCTATCCGAGGGAAAAATTCTCATTGGTTGACGCTTCTGAATGTCTCGAAAAATAGTCAATCCTCACATCTGAACAAAGAATTCACACGAAATTCTAGTAATTTCTGTTCTATTAAATACGCGTAGTCAACTCGTCTGGCAAAGTTTGGAAAAATCAACACTAAAATATTTGACTAGCCGCAAAATTAACGCCAACACCCGGGGTAATATTTTTCAACAGTGCACATTCGAGATATTAGCATAAGGTCGGAAATTCATATTTTTTTTCAGAAATTACTTAAGCTATCACGTTCAAAAAAATTATGTAAGTAAACACTGATTATGGGCATTCTATATAAAATCAAGAAATAATTCCCCCCACTCAGTTCAAAGTTATCACTATTTTCCCCTTTTGAGGGGTGTTTTTTTTTGAGTTTGGTTTAAGGTGCCAACTGGGGTTTTTGTTATATTAGACGGTAAACAGTTAGGTTTACTATATGTTTTTTTCAGTTTTTTCTGTGAGGTGGAACATGTAAATAAAAAATGAAATGCTGTAAATTTCTCCTAGACCCCTCACCACAAACTGCACTAAACTGTTTAGTGCAGAGGGGTCTAGGAGAAGTTTATAGCGTTTCATTTACATGTCCCACCTCACAGAAAAAACCGAAAAAAACATATAGTAAACCTAAATGTTTACAGTCTAATATAACAAACCCTCACCACAAACTGCACTAAACTGTTTAGTGCAGTTTGTGGTGAGGGGTCTAGGAAAAGTTTACAGCATTAACAGTACCACAGTTTGGAGTATTTTTGTTAAAAAATGAAATCTCTGAATAATTTTAGTAGGAGCAATTTGTTATTGGTATTTTTAGGTTAAAATAATTATTAATCGATTAATTTTTAGGATTATTTGTATACATGTTTCAGCCCTATTAGTTATAAAAGCACCGAAATATACAAAAGCATATTGTAACAATAAAATAATATTTAATTAAAACGCAGTTCAAAGTTATTACTATTTTCCCTTTTTGAGGGGTAATCTTTTTGAGTTGGGTTTAAGGTGCCATTTTGACTTTTTATTATACATGAGTGTATAATTATACCGGGTGTCCCCAGCTAAGATGCAACGGCCCATAGCCGATTTATTATTGGTTTTTTTGGAAAAATGTTCAAATAATGTTGCCTCGAATCATATTCTAACATTTAAAATTAGTTTCAGTAATGGCGGACTTTCGGTTGTACCGGAAGTAGATACTAACTTTATTATTTTAAATGAACACCCTGTATATTATTGTAATTTTTGGATTCCTTGTTAAATTTAAATAACAATAAGTTAGGCATACCATTGAGGCAAGTTGTACCGTTTCCGAATTACATGATTTTCGAAAAAAAATGACATTTGCAATGTCTGCGGTGTTGAAAAATATCTCCGGAAATACGAAAGTTGTAAAAATGCCGGTTTCAGTTTTCGCTTAATCATGAAAACAGCACACGTCTTTTTTAAAATTGTGGCGTTTTACATTACAGAATTATTAAATAGGGCTCTGTAATTTTCGAACTCTAAAATCATGGATAACTTGATTTTTTTAAATTGGTATAGCAATTTTTACATAAATGGATGTAAAATTTCATTATCTTTCGATTTTATACGAGTGTCATTGTGTCTATCTCCAAAAGTTTTAGAGATATTCGCCATTTTTCAGTTTTTCATGATAGATACGTGGACACCCGATATGTTACATACCTTAGTATTTTGACGTTTTCCGAGAATAAATCTTTTTCTGTAATTTTCTTTCTAGTTTAGTATATATTTATCAATAATAAGTGCAATGAAGACACCAGTAAAATAATTTTTTCAATATTTAAGTTTAACTAAGTTTAACATTTAACGTTATTGTAAAAATTTCTACAATAAAGTAAACATAACAACAACGTATTTAAGACGGAAATCATCATTAGAATAAACCTATTAAAGAGATTAAATTTAATTTAACCTGCCTGTATGCCTGTAATAAAACGATTACAAACGATATTTAAGGGTACACCTACAAACATGTTTACAATAGAGGTGTGGGTCGACAGGGTTGTAAAATTTTAAATTTGGGTGTCTCCTAAAGTTCTCCCATTATAGCAGGGAATAATTGATATCTTTTTAAAAAATTAAGGTTTTCCTAGGATATACATTCTACTACACCAACTAGATTTAGGAATTTACTCTCTCCTCCTCCTCATAGGACTGCACTATTTCAGCGCTCATTTGCCTTCTCCATATATAGTAAATACAATAAGATACCCAATACTATGAGGCTACTGCCAGATGCTGTATTTAAGAGTAAATTGAAGATTTTCTTGAGGGCGGAGCAGGACAGGGTTTCACAAAGTATGTAATAACATATCGTACATACGTAAGAGAGACGCAAAGTTAGAATATCACGCTACTGGAAATAGGTTTAGAGTTTACGTTAGGCAGTTACAATAATGTACAAAATTTAATTAAAATCCAGGTCGGGTTGAAAAACAGAATTCTTTTCTGAACCTCGCCTTGTGATTGGGTGTGTCCTTTTAAATACTAATAGTGGCTTGCTTTTTTGCTCTTCTGGATATTTCTATTGTGGAAGTGCGTGTATATTTATTCAATTGTGTTTTCTTTATTAAGTACTTCCTACACTGAATTCATGTTTTATGTTGTATGATTATGTACTTAGTTATGTAAGGACATCCAATAAAGACTATATATTATTATTATTATTATTATATTATATCGTACTTGTTCGGATTATTCTATTAGTAAACCAGTTACGATACGGTTGTTCAATCGTAGTGTTTGTGAAAATAACATTTAAAAAATGCCGAAAGGAAAGCCGATAAGTGTAGAAAAGAAATCGGCAATTGACACATTACCCGAGGAAGGACATTCTTTCTGTACGTATGATAGCAGAAAAATTAGGAGTGACAAAATCTACAGTCCACTACACTATTCGTCGCTACCGAGACACCCGAACATTCGAAGACCGGAATAGTCCAGGTTTGTCACGAATAATAACCATCGCGGTAGATCGACGCCTTAAAGTGTTGAGCAAGAGAAATCAGCGATTGACGCCACCCGAAATCGCAGCGGAAATAAATAGGGGACACGAACGCCCGATATCTTTAACAACAACTAAACACCGCTTAAGGGAAGCCGGTTTATTCGGTCGCGTTACGATAAGAAAAGCGTTACTCCGTCGTGGAAACCGCCGAAAGTGATTATACAGTGGGCCAAAACTCATAGAAATTGGGCCGCAGAAAATTTCAGAAACATTCTTTGGACTGACAAATTCGAAGTGTTTGAGTAGAAGCGTATGGTTTTCGTAAGATGCATGAGGGATGAGGGAATGTTGCGCGATTGTGTCGTTCTCACAGTAAAACATGGTGGTGGTTCAATTATGGTTTGGGGTTGTTTTAGCAGTGCGGGGACCGGAGATTTCTCGGAATAAAATGCTGAAACGTCAGGATTGCGGTTGATTGGGGAGAACTTCGTGTTTGCGCATAAGAACGACCCCAAACACACGGGACGAATCTGCAAAATATTATCTCGCGCCTCAAGTAGAGGATAATGTTTTGAAAATCATGCCCTGGTCTCCGCAGAGTCCGGATTTGAACTCCATCGAATTACTGTGGGATGAGCTGGAGAGGCGAGTAGGGAAAGTTTGCCCAACTTCAAAATAGCACCTGTGACGACTTCTCCAAGCTGAATGGAACAATATTTCCCGAGAAACTCTGACAAAATTAGCTAAACGCCTGCCATATTTTTGTTTCTAGAAATACATTTTTATTTTCTTTGGAATTCATATCGTTTTATTTAGTTAGCAGTAATTTATTAGTTACCTTAAATGTCACACAAATTTAAATAAAACCGAAACAATCTTTAAAAATGAAAATTTAAATTACACAAACTAATAGTATTAACATAAGAAGAAGAATAAAATATTATGTTGAGAAGAAAATAATTATACGTTGATTACAAATATAAATATATTTCATTTTCTGTTTTAATACATATTTGAAATACTAGAACAACTATTATTTACAGATTTATTTACAATTTTGAGAAAGCAAATATTAACATTAGCGAAACGTCAATAAAAGCTTAATTTTCTACATTCAGAATTTTATTATTAAAATTTCCGCAAAACCATGATATATTAAAGAATCTATAAGGACAATCCATTACAATGGAGCGACCCTAGGTAAAAGCGTCGTTATCTTCTCTGACAGTCAGTCCACACAAAAATTAGCCCCACAAGCGTGGACTCTAAGCTTATTTGGGACTGTGTAAGCGCCCTAAATGAGGTGGGTACCCAAAGGAAATTAACCTTGGCCTGGGTCCCTAGCCACTCGGGCATGAGAGGAAATGAGGCGGCGGACGAGCTGGCCATGCGAGGTTCGTCAAAGTCATTCGTTGGAGCCGACCCCTCTTTCGGCACTACCAAATCGCAAATTAAAAAATCCATCAATGAATGCATACATAATCAGTCCAGAGAGTGGTGGCAAACATCACCAGGACAAAGACAGGCAAAAAAGTTCCTAAAAGAGCAGGAGCCTGAATTCACGAGAGATCTACTGAATAAAGCCAGGAAGACTGTTAAAATGATCGTAGGTCTGCTGACTGGTCACTGTAGACTAAATAGGCATATGTACAAGATAGGCCTGGCAGATGATGCAACCTACAGATACTGCCAAGAGGAGGAAGAAACACCAGTTTATGTACTGTGCCAATATGAAGGCCTAGCGAGGACAAGGTTTCTAGTATTGGGGGAGGAGAACCCCACAGCTAGTAGCTACACAAAGAAGCCGCTCTCAAAGATGATAGGCCTAATTAAAAGAGCGAAATTAGAGAGCGTCCTCTAGGAAAAAAGGGGATCACAATAGAGCTGAAAAGGTCGCGGTGAAAGAGGTCCACAGGTCACCCCAATCCTAATGTAATCTAATCTAATTTAAGGAGCGACCCTAAACTCAACATAAATACGTTCTTTTAGGGAACAATGAGAAAATGTCGCAGTTGCTAATATAATCTTGGTGATGGTCGTACCGCATACATCCTTATTTTCTCCCGATGAATTTATTTTTCAAAGCAAAAATTGTTTAAATATTTTAACGATGAATATATGACGAAACAAAATACCCCAATTATGACATTCCGAAAACTCCGTGTCGAAATTAAAGTTGGTAACATGCATGCATTTTTTTTCTACCGTTCGTTGTCAAGTTGACAACCACCGCATTCATTAATCAACGAAATCAGCTGGCTAATTGGAAACGACGAAATGCGAACACCGAATCTGACGTGCCTACTAACTAGGCACTTTTTTTTTCAATATTTCGCGACGCTCTACTGAACGATGCATTTTTAAAATTGCGTTGGACGTAACCGTCACCTTATCGCGTGCAAACCAAAACAATATTTTATTTATATCCGTGAGTCCGTAGTAATTTTGTCGCGGCCCACCGAAAATGGGGCCGTCCATAAATCCTCCGCAAATACAGTGTCGAAATACTGAATATTGTACGTGCATCAAATCAGAAATCCGATATACCGGCGAAAAGGTCAGATTCAATTTTTTACGCTTGTACGCCTTTTGTGCCCTTTTCCATTATTTATTTCCGAAGGTTTACTACCTAACACTCCGCACCTCTCAGTTTTATTATACTCTATTGATTTAGTCTGATTCCTGTATTAAATATTAATAATAATAGTATATCTATTAGGTTGGTTGAGATACGATAGCAGTACTACTGTAGTACGTTATAAGTAACTATTAAACATATCAGTCCGTTACCAATTAAAAAAGTGTAGCACGCTATAGGGCTCTAGATTACAAAGAAAACTAAATAATTTCTTACGAAAAAATGCAAAAGAATTAATTATTTTGAGCTCATTTGGCAAAAAAACTGGAAATACATATATGTAATTTGCTTCGTTTGTATCTTTATACAGGATGTTCCACCAAATGGGTCGATAGATTTTTTTTAACTTCTAGTAGGAGTAAATCTTGAAACTTGCATGATGGTTTAGTTATCTACGACCTATTTAAGCAAAATATACGTAGTGCTGTGTACTGAAGGTACAAAAGAAAATGCAAAATGAATTTACAAAAATGAAAAATTAAATTGACTAGCTCAGCGGATAAAAATTAAAGGGCGCAAAAGAACAATTAAACTTAGGGTTACCCTCGCAATAAAACTTATCATGAAAAGTAAAATGTGGGTGAAAGAAATCTGACATTCTTTAAATACACCAAAAATTGAAAAGGTTGAATCAAAAAAAAAAGAACAGAAATTTTGAATGACGTTAATTCACAATCAATAATTTTTATTATAAAAAAAAGAAAAAAAAAACATTTAATCACAAATTGCAGAAAATTACATCGTGGACTTAAGGTCCTGGCCGAAATCAAAAACTGCAAGAATATACATCTAAAAAGGACAATGCAAAATCCTTTAACAAACAAAAGACAAATTTGTTCAAGAAGATAATTCTTTTTTCACAAAATCCACCGGTGGTTTCAAATTTAAACGATCTAAATAATTTGTGACAATCTAAGTGCATTTACAAAATTTAAATTTAAATACAAGCACAATCCTTCTAATGACCCAAACCGTGGTGATTAATTATTAAAAACAAAACAGCAAAATTAGAAAACAGAAAATTAGCTCTTTAAACTTAAAATACCTTCCAGAACAAATATAATAACTGATCTTATACCTAAATTATGTACACAACAATACACTAATTAATTATTATTTAAGAGTTCCTAGATGGACGATATAAAATCGCAATTAATACGAACACATCTTTAAATAAAAAGAAAAACCCAAAATGGCAGCAATGAAACTACAAATATAAGTACTTACACGCTCGTCTATCTGGTAACTGAGCGCCTCTTAGGGAAAACTGTCGTATGCATATAAAAATATAGAGCTGGGTGCAATCGCAACGCCCAAATGTGTAAAAAAAAAAAAAGCTTCCAGAATATACATTGAACAACGTAAACATATACTGGTGAACGCAATTGTACAACTGAATGAAATTAATTTAACAACTGAACAATTAAAGAATAAATAAATCAAATTCATTTAACAATTCTTATACAAATAAAAATATATTTCTGAGAGATTTTTTTCCGAACATTGACACAAAAATCTCATAAAAATATCATGATTTAACGAACCCCGGGTGCTAAACCAAAACAGTAGGTTCATAACACTTCCGATCTACAGGGTGTTGATACCAACTTTCTTATTTTAAATTAACTGAGTAATTTTCACGCTTAATAGTTTTTCGGATTCATTATGATTAACTAAGGTTCATCCCTAAACTCTATCGTTTCTTCATTATACAAATGAGTTTACAAGAGGAAAAAGGTGTTTATTTTTAATTTTAAAAAGGATCGTTTTGAATAATGAGTTCATGAAAGAATCAGTTAAATGTAGAGGATGTTAGTAAATTATGAAAACGTAAAATGTCGCAAGAAATAAGTGCTGTTATTCATTGCTTCATACCAAATGCTTATAAATGAAAATTGTTTGTAATTCAAAATTAGACTTAAATAAAAAAATTTGGAATGTTATGTTTTCATTGTTTTTATTTCCCTTTCCATATTGTGGTACACTGAGAGAAATATCTTTTTTATTCAAAAGGAATTGCATTAAACAAAGTTTTGGTTATTCTCTATGACCAACATGATTTGATGTTACCTTCCAAGGAATATCATTGTAACCTACGGCGTTTTTCGAGATAATATTTTTTGTGCAAGCCGTTTTTGATGTATTTGTTCTGAAGGTCTCTTGTGCTCATGGCTTTCTTACATATTCTTCAGCGTTATGTTTTCTTACTTGTCAGTCCCTTCCAAACCTCCGACCCCCACTTGCACACACAATAGTAGCCTTACGCCATGTTCCAGTCATTTTATTCTTTGATTTCTTATCACTTTAAGAATTGGTGGTTGTCCCCCCTCCCCTCGCCTTGACTCGATCTGGGCGTGATACAGAGCCAACATTTGGTCTGCAGTCATACATTCGCCAGACTTCCAAACAAGAAGCATAAAGATTTAATTATACAACAAGTTCTGCCATCACCACTTAGTTGTATCTTCAACTAAGTGTTGATCCCTGTGCCAGGAATGCATGTTATCTAAGTAGTTAGGTGCATCCACGCGCCTCAGAGTTCCCGAACTCGGAGCACTAGTTTGGCAACTCCTAGCTGTGTGACGTCAATGGTGTACGAATGTTCGGCTAACGAGTTCGTCAACCGGTCCACATCGGGGGTATTTAGAGCGAGAGGAAAACGTTGACGCTGTCTAGTAGCTCGTTCTCTACTATATACTATTTGCCTACGTTTTTATAACGTACATTTGTGGAAGCGGTAACAATACAAATTTATTTACTGAACTCTATATCGTATGCTGAAAATGACAGTTTTGCCAAATTAATAAACACTTTAACGTGTTTTTTTTTTTACATTGATATGAGTGTAGTTTTCGTATTCATTATTAAATTAAAAGATTCTTAAGTTTTATAAAAATTAATCTTTAAAACTAATGTTGAGTAAAAATTAAATAATCGATGTTTCAATATAAAAGGTTACCACCTTTCATATTCATAAATTTCTTGAATTTTTACTAAGAGGGTCGAATGTATATTATATGTGATGAACTGGTTTAAATCTATATGATTTTTTGTCTATAAAGAGGCAAATACATGAAAAATTAGATGATATTTATTAATAGGTATATTATCATTTAAAAGAAATACCCTTCTACCTCGGCCCTTATTTGAAGCGATAAAGAATCGATACTCCCAGTGACGTGCTTTTGCAAAATATTCGCCCAGTGAAATATTCTCATATAGTGTATGATACTCGTAGATATGGTTAAAAAATGCGAACAATTTGAGCAAAAAATATTTCGTTGTTAACCTATAATTTTCACGCTCAATGATAAAATTACGTTGTCATACAAATTATAGAAAGTCAATAAACTCTTTTTCTTTCGAGTTTGTTCGCCATTATATACCAATTCTCATATAATTCATCATCGAAAATTGGAAATACAGAAATTAAATATAGCATAGTATTGTAGTTGTCAATATTTTCATAACCAATGATGATTACTGATGTCCGTTGATTCATATTGAGTTTCTGTCATTCCTCAACAATGCATAATTCAAATATTTTATGATTTGCCAGTTTTCACCAAAAAAGAGTTCAGTTATGCAGTGAAGGCAATGATCATAAAGTCATAATTTCTGTAACAACCAACTAATTCATGCAATTACTCAATGCTACCACGCTAAACTTCCTACCGAACGTTCGCGTTTTCCGTATTCGCCTCGGAGTTGGCAAACCCAACGTCCACACGATTCGGGTTTGCCGAACTCCGAGCGTGTGGATTGCATCTTTAAAGATCCATTATCTAAGTTCAGTTTGATCGTAAACAATGCTGTTTCGTTATGAAACTCAGACTAAAGTTTTGATATAATTCTAAATTTAAAAATTGGAATTCACAATAGAAAAAGCTTAAGAATTTTATGACTGTTCTCCTGAAAGAATGTCAGAGGAGGCAGAATCCAAAAAACTGACATCATCAGCATACATTACCCAGAAAGTTATCCCGAATAACACCCACGTCTAATGAAAAGAAGAAAAAGGATTGGTCCTAAAAAGAGCTTGCGGAACTCCTACGTTGCTCACCGTTGCTATTAGAATTACAAATCAACAGGTGATCCGTGGAAAGATAATATTGTCACATCCGCTTCCTGTCACGCAAAAAGGATGAAAACACATTCATAAACCATCTTTAAAGTCGTATCCTAGAGTTTATTATCAAAATCGAGTGATCGAACTTCGAAGCCTCTGCAGATCCCAGAGATCCGCACAAGACTCCCACCAGCTCGAACCGTTAACCATTCCTCATAAAAAAGAGAGAGAGCGGTACCGGTAACAGACCTCCATTACAAACCGGTTGTTGTCAGTAATCGTAAGCTATTTATTAGTAATAAAATTTAGATATGCCGTCGAGAAATCAGTATTGCAAAAATCTTAGAAAAAGCGGAGGTCACGAATACGGCCGTATTTGCAGCACATCACTGATCGTTCTTTTTTATACCCAGGCACGACTTTATGTTACTTCAAATCTGGAAGGGAAAGCTCACTCAAAATATGACAATTACCAAATAAAACCAACGGATCAAGATATCTGACAACACCTTTTAATTAAAAACTAGGGATTTCATCAAAACATGTAAAGTTTATTTTTTAGTTTGAGACTAATTAAATTTTGGAGCTCACTAGGCTCAAAAGGTACAAGAAAAAAGAGGCATTACGAAGGACACCTCCGGTAGGATTTAGAAGTGTAAGTATTATCTCGAACATCAGCGTTTCTATTAATGAAATGAATTATTGAATAACCCCGCCACTTCAAAAGGATATCATTTGGAGTTGT
>RXPK01001599.1:0-82144 GCA_004143645.1 Protaetia brevitarsis
TCCGAGATATAGAAAAGACAAATAAAGAGCTACTAAGTGGAAGACACATGTAGCAGCGAACGTAAAATGCCATCAATACTTCACGTTAAACACCGGAGTAGACGGATTTTCCAGTCCACTCAAAAAGGCAGAAGAAATCTTCCTCACATATTCGGATAAGCCAAGTAGTCTGGAGTGGACATTAGAAGTGGCGAAGGCAAAGTCACCTTAGCACAAAAAGCAGGAAAAAAGACATACGCACCTAATCCACAGACTATAGCTCAAAAGCATTCTTTGAAAACGTGGAAAAGGCTCTAATATACTATATCAGAACAACATCTTGGAGACGGGTGCTATTGCACCCCTGTCAGCACGCCTATCAAAAAAGCAAATCCCAAGGACTCTGCATAAGTGAGCTGAACGGACAAATCCAAGATACCCTGACGAATAAAGAAACCGTAGTGTGCGCCTTTCTAGACAATAGAGGGTGCTTTTGACAACACTCCACACGAGTCTGTCAAAAAACATTAATTAATAGGGGGGTAGACGGATGTGAACTCTAGATGAATGTCGCAACTACTGTCTACCAGGTCGGTGGAGGCGGAGGTGGGACATAAGACCATCCGTTAATACGACCAGAGAAGCCCAACAGGGAGTTACATCCCCACTTATGTGGAGCAGTAATAAGTAGACGAACTCTTATGTGGACTGACGATCTAGGCAGATCTTGTCAAGGGAGCGCTGATGAATAGGTCATATACGCAAGAGGCAAATTGAGAATACCTTCTGTGACATAGATCAAAGAGGTTAAACTTCACGAGAAGATGGTGTCAATCGATGGGACTCAATGTCAACCACCACTAAGACAACCTTAGTAGCATTTACCAGGAAAAAGAAAACCAATCTACGAACCATAAAACTGGATGCGCAAAATATAGAATGAAAGCAAAGTTAAATATCTAGGCCTTACCCTAGAAGAATAAACTTCTATGGAAAAACATGAATGAAGTAACCAACAAGGCAACAAAACTCTGATGGTGTGCACAAACTTTGCAGAAAAATTGGGGATGCAACCAAAAATACTGCTTTGGATGTATACAAAGAGAAGTGAGACCGATCATCACCTATGCAACAGTAGCATGGAGCAAAAGAAACTAATTGGCCACCGCAGAAATAACCTCTCGAAAGTGCAAAGATTAGCATGTGTATGCATACAGCGGGCTATGAGACACCTGCCCAACAGCAGCTACTGAAGTAGTATTGGATCTTGCCCCCCTCCACATAGAGTGAGGCTTGGCGAAAAAAACCGCACTAAGAATGGTCAGGAAGGAATGATTAGCATAGGCCTCAATCCCCGACGGAGTAATCAAACCAGGGATAGCACCGGGAATGATATGTAAAAAAAATTAAGCTTTGTGAAAGAATTAACAAAAAGCTAAGTAACAGGAGCGAGTTGGGATCATAACACCATATGAACTAGAATAGAAACCATCAAATGGTACACTGATGGCTCCAAAACGGCGAAGAAGGAATGGAATAGCAATATATGGCCTAGAAATACATATTCGAAAGCTTGGGAAAATACCCAAGTATACTTCAGGCGGAAATACACGCTATTGGAAGAAGTGTTCAGTTCATTATGAATAGGAACTATCGAAAGCAGGAGAATATCATCGTGTCTGACAGTCAAACGCAGCCATCAAAGGCGAACTGAACTCATATGAAATCAGCTCCAAGATGGTCGGGAATGCCTAGGGAAACTAAATGCATAGGCAAAAGAATAAAATAACCCCTGTGGTTCAGGGTCACACAGAGTGAAGGAAACGAATATGGATAACCTCGCAAAAAAAAAGGGGCTGGAAATGCTTTCGTAGGCCCTGAACCCTTTTGCGGTTAAGTAGCAGTACAAACTGATGAAACTAAAAATGGAAATGGAGCAGAGAAAATCCAGTTACTGGGAAAAATCTCCAGGGAATGAGGCCAAAGTAAAATTCTTCCGGAACTTAACCAAAGAGGTTTACAGAATGCATCAACCTGAGTAGAAAATGTTCGCATATTAACAGGAAACTTTCAGGCCATTGTAGACTGAAAGGACACCTGAGTAGCACTTGGATGGAAAAAGAATCACAATGCAGATATTGTGGGGAAACGGATGAAACATCCACCCACCTCCTCTCAAAACTGCATAGCACACGTGCAACCGGGGCATGTACCTGGGTGCATGTGAAATTGAAGAGGTGACTTACCTAAACTGGGGCCCTCTGACATCCTACACTTTTTAAAAAGGAATAGGATTGGAAGGCTAGCTGTAAAGCAGCAAGAATAGGGACACAATAGATCTTTTAGGTCGCAGTGTAACACCACCCTCTATTACATACATTAATACTACAAACCCTGGTTTGTTTATTTTCAATGTCCCTTTAGACCTTTAAATAACATCTATAAGCACAATATTTCGTAGATGAAAAATTCTGGTATACGATTTTTCATTAATAGAATTACGTAAATTTTGTCATTTACCGGTAAATTTAACGGAACATTTGTTGGTCAATTTACCGGTTAACCGGTAACGGTATACATCCCTTATCAGCACTTTCACACATAGTTAGATAGAAACTTCCGATGAAAAAACAGTTGAAGTATCAGAACAGAACTCACTGTTATTGAAATTATGAATAAGATCATGTTGCAAATATTAAAAATAATAGAGGACCTAGTACTGACCCTTGCGGTATACCGGTATTACGTGTTATTTTCTGCGAAAATACCGTTCTATTGTTTTGACTGACTGGTACACTCTGGGAGCGATCCCTCACGTATGACCTGATCCATCCCAAGCAAGGCCCTCTAATTCCGTACTGTTCAAGTTCTTTTTAATAAGATTTGTGATTCATTGAGTCGAAGGTTTTAGATATATCGAACGTTAAGGTACCGACTCTCAATTTACTATCCAGCTTATTATAAATATTTTGTACAACATGAGATGAAGCATCATTTATAGATTTCGTTTTTAGATAGCCAAACTGACATTGCGAAAATAAAGAAAAAGTTGAAATAATCGATAAAACGGAATACATTACTTTTTCAAAAATTTTGGAAAACACTGACAAAATTGGGACGGTAATTAGCGATATTCTGTGGATCAGCCAAAGAAAAATAAATAAATAACTTTCTAATTGGATCTGCCTTTTCTTTACAGATACCTTCCTCTATATCCTATAATGATAGACAGAATACAATCCCAATCCACTAGATGGCTATAAAATACCATATATGTCCAAGTAGGTAAAGTTTACCACTTCAGATCATGCGCATTAGTGATGCTCCTCTCTTAGTGACCAATGAGTAGTTATATCTTTATTATTTTTCCAGTTGTGAATTTGCTGCCCCGGTGACTGTATAGCTGAGGTTCCTTAAATCCCTAGCTTGTATATTATTGTGCCTGTACTTTGTTAAATATTGAATTTATAGTATAATTCTATAATAATAATTCATTGTATCAAATGAGCTTTCATTAATAAAACAGTGTAACTATTAATAACATGAGTATGAGAACTCTTACTCAAGGTGAGTACACTTATTTGGAATGTTCAAAACAAATATTATCAATTATCCAGTATATCTAATTCTCAAAACAACTTTTAAATATCCCGCGCTATCATAAGAGAAAAGAAAACCACCAACCACGTCTACCAACTTATACAAACTAAAAATTTTAATCTCGCTAGAAGTAAAAGTAACCTCAAAATATTCAAGTTATACATTCATTTATACAAAAATTTAAACAATGCTTTGACCAGATACCTCGTTTATCGGTTTACACAGACGCCAGAGTACCTCCAACATGGATTTCCCTTGTTAGTGACAATCCAAATCAAACTCTAATGTTCGTGATGAGAAGTTCAGAACGCGAGGACAACACCGGTATCATAAAAATCCAGCACAAGAAACCTCCTTCACAGCATCCGAAGTGTATCTTGTACTCGAAACAACAGAGATATGTATGATTCCATGTAGGACATGAACCCAGGTATAGTAAACAGCAAATTTCTTATAATGTCGAATAATCTTTACGTTTCTTCTGTATATTTTCAGATCGAAGGTAATTACATGAATTTATATAGAAGATCTCCTTCAATACCAGATATACTACAAAAATATGGTTTTGGAAACACCAGAGACATATATGATTCCATACAGAAAATGTATCCAGGTATTATAAACGCAACAAATTTCTTATAATGTCGAACAATCCTCACGTTTCTTCTGTATATTTTCAGATCGAAGGTAATTACATGAATTACATAAAAGATCATCATGCAACATCAACATCAAAACGGATGCCGCAAAGAAAATCTTAAGAAAAACGGAGGAAGCCTTACTACGAGAACGAGTGCATCAAGTGTATACGGAGCTACATCTGATTTCCAAGATGATCATGGAGCTACATTTGACATTAGCCAACAAAATGTCAAAAGAAGATTGGGACCTTATCGACCGCATAACCTGGGAAGCAGCAGAAACTGAGTTCGAGAAATCCAGAACAAAACAACGTGAAGAAGTTTGCAAGGATGGAAGAAAGAAGATCAAGGAGCAACCTGGTACACTGAAGAACGTTGTGATTAATTTATCAACGAAGCTATATCTGCAGACGAAACAAAAGTACTTGCCTTAGGATGAACTACGTCATTGCACCAAAGAGTACCAACAGAAGAAATCATCAGGGGTAGAAGCAGCGATCAAAGGAATTCCGAACATCGAAGCACGAGAAGTGCGACAAGCAAGTAAGCAGAGCATTGAAGAAAGCAAAACCACCGAAACGCAAACCTAATCCAGGAGGAAGAGGCAGCACTTACAAATTTGAAAAGCTGAAGATGACATCGTTATCCTCAAAGCAGACAACAGGGAATGCAACAGTACTACTAAATAAAGAAGATTACCGAAAAAGATGAATGAACTACTTGACGAGAACACTACAAGGAAATAAGAAAAGATCCAACGAGAAAGATCACAAAAACAGTAAGGGAGAGCATAAAGACTTCATCGATACCTAAAGAGATGCAGAACAGATTACTACCAAGAGCCGCTAGACCACCAGGCTGTATGGAATACCAAAATACGTAAAGAAAGATGCCAATTAAGACCGATTGTAAGCAACATTGGATCACCGACCTATGATTTGTCGAAATATTTAGCTAACTTACTAAAGCATATACCGGACAAAACTGCAACGTATGTGAAGAAAATTTCGAAACATTTCGTGGATATTCTGTCTACGCTAAGACTGAACCTACAGACTTTTAGTAAGTTTCGACATTTATATCGCTATTCACGAACATACCCACGGAGGACGCACTGGCCTTACTTCCAGAACTTGGACTACAAGAAGATCATTGAATTAGTGAAACTGTGCTTATCCACGACATATTTTTGTATGAAGGAAAATGCTATGAGCAGAAAGAACGGAACAGCAATGGGAAGTCCTTTATCACTGTAATAGCCAACTTCTTTTATGGAAGCATTTGAAGAAGGCCCTAAGTTCCAGCGATATGAAACCAAGTGTTAGCTGCGATATGTTGACGATACTTTTTGTAATATGGCAACACGGAGAAGAAAAACTAACAACAGTTCTTGGAACAACATAAAACTCACAGCACCCAGCCATCAAGTTTACCATGGAGAAAGAACAAAATGGAAATCTCCCTTTCTGGATGTTAGGTCAAGAAAAACAAAAGAGGGAATGCTACAGCACGCAGTATTTAGAAAGAAGACGCACACCGATAGATATCTGCATGCAAGATCTCACCATCATCCGATGCAGAAGAAGACATTAATACAACATTGCTATCCAGAGCCGAAACCATCAGTGACGAACAACATCTTACCAGTGAAAAGATACATTGGAGGAAGCACTAAAGAAGATTGGTTACACTGACATCGACATAAGGAGAGCCACTAAGAAGAAGACGACGCTGGAGAAAACTACAGAACCACGAAGAGGGATGCGTGTTTACCTTACGTAGCAGGAGTCACCGAAAAAGTAGGCCGAATTTGGAAGAAACGTAACGTACAAGTACGCTTCGGGACTGCAACGTCGATCCAGCAGTATTTACCGACCGCAAAGGATAAGAATACCAAGGGGCGCACAGAAGGTATCTACAAGATAACATGCCAATGCGGACAGTGCTACGTTGGACAAACAGGAAGAGCATCGACAATAAGAATAAAAGAAACCGAGAGGACGCAAGATTAAGAAGGACCGAGCAATCAGCGGTGGCAGAACACATGTACGACACCGGACACAAAATGGATTTCAAGAATGTAAAGTAATAACTACCACCAAGAACTACGGAAAAGACTCATCAGGGAAGCCATAGAAATAGAAAAGAATAAAACCGTTAACAGAGAAGAAGGTACAACCTTAGCAACACGTGGAAGAGCTACTACGAACCGTCACGGTCAATGGAGGGAACACTACACGTTGGATGCACCAGGGCGTATATATAAGAAGAATGGTCGGACCATGGAGAATCAGTTCAGTTATCCTGAAGAAGCTGTCAGTATGAACAGCGAAACGTCGAGCGAAAGTTTTGACACACGGCGAAACCCGCAAGAAGCTGTTAGTTATAGTTACACCGGCCGTGAAAGCCTACGCAGTGTTACATAAAAGATCCCCTTCAATACCAGATATACCGCAGGAATATGGTTTAATTAATTACACTTGATGAAAAATAGAACAGCTTTTTTGAAGATTTTTTTTATCAACAACCCTCCGTAACCAGGGATTTTCATTCATTTTCTTTCAACGAATTACATTGAGTCACTACCCCATTCAAGTAAAGTGAAAACCTAGGATACCAGAATATCATACGGTTGCCAGACGATAAATTATATTCAATTTCCATGATTACTAATGCGATCTAATCCAAATTATACTGGACTGACAAACAGGTGCGTGCATAAAATAATAATTACATCTAATATGGTTGATAGTTTTCCTCTTATCAAACACCGTAATATATATACATTCGTTGGTACTCGAGCGCATTTAAACTGAAATTTATTTGCAAAACAGATACTTCTTGCGATTTTCCAGTTAATGTATTATTCTTGTTCACTATAGCAGTATATTCATATTATAGCTTAGAACTGCGCAGGAGCTTTCAGAGGACAGATAATATCCGTACAGATCATTATGTACGTGTTTTGTATTGTATCCTATTATGGCTTTCGCTCAGCGTTCCCTTTACGTTTTATTTTTAGCAGCTCTGATGCGGGTTTCCGGAATGCTATTTGCAGATATATATCTGTGTATCGAAACGGAAGAGTATACGGACACGGCGTGCACTGGCATTAAGGATAATAATAAATAAGAGTACTCCTGCACCGTACACTGGTAAATCTTCGAATTTTCGCAGAGACGCCGTTACATTCTCCAGTCGCTTCCGGGGCCTGTCCTACATATACTCGAAGTTATTGAAAGGGACCTCAAAAAACGGAAAAGACCGCCGAAAAACGGGTCAACTTAATGAAATAACATTTCGGCGGTCAACAAAATAAAACGAAATCTAGGAACGTTCTGGCATTTCTCCTTCTCCTCTTCGGCCTCTCTGTCCCTTCTCTCCACTCACACTTTCGGAAGCGGAATGTCTTATCCCCAGTAAACTCTTAGTGGGACACAGAAAGTATTTTATAACCTCGCGGGGGTTGCTATTCTATCGATTGGGGTCGCAGGAAGCGGATGAAGTGTGGGCAAAGGAAAAGAAGAAAAGCCAAATCGCCGCCTGTGCGCCTCCAAACCTCCTTTTCAGTTCTCGCCGGTCCCTTGTTTCCTCCGTCCGACCCTTCTATTCCCCTCTCTATATCACTGTGTGTCATGTTGGGTTTTAAATCACGGAAACAGGAAGGAATTCGGCCTAATAAAATATGGATATAACCGGCCGTGAAGCGGCGATTTTGATAAAACGTAATTTACTCATCGGAATTCGCCAAGCTACGAAATTAAAAATTCCAAATTAACTGATGGACCTTTTTTTTACATTTTATCGAGATTTTTTAAGGATCATTAAAAACCAGCATGCCCTCCTTTATCTAGACCGCTTGGCAAATTATGTGAAATAATATTTATAGCCGTCCTAAAAAAAAAGAGTTGTTTACTACTGCTTACTAGTTCCTGACTCAGAGTGTAATATATTGCGACAAGCAACCTTGTCCTAGAGTAATAAAGAGTAATAATTAATGGAATCGCTAGCTTTTTTAAGGTCACATCATAGAACACCCGGTTGTAAATGGTGGACATACATTATACGATTATTAACTTACATACTGCTGTAGTTTAACTCCCCGTTGTTCGCGAACGTATTTTAAGTTGCATATTTTGATGTGTGTAATTTCTTCCGAACTGATTCAATTTACCGAGAGAATTTTCACAAATTTAGATTTTATTTTTGTATAAATTTAGTTAAAGAGTTGATTGTTTGATTTAATTTATTTATTGTTAAGTTTTTTTTAAATTAATTTTATTCATTTAGATGTCTAGCGTTTGCTAGTTCTGTTTAATGCGTTTTCTACTAGATTTTGTCGGTGAATTGTGCGCTGTTGTATACGGCTGCGTTGTAGAGTTTTGTCAGGCAGTTCCTTGGTCGACTGTTAACGTGAGTAGACGTATTTTTGTATATTATCAATGCCATTTTGTAATTCATTTTGATACTCAAAATTTTCGCATAAATTGAATTTTATATAGTCCATCAAGGAATTCATTTAGTAATAATTGTTAATATATTGATGTGTGCGCATTATAGATATAAGATCATTTATTATTTTTGTGCAGGAAGATATATTTTAGTTGTAATTCTCTCATTATAATTTTAAAGAGTTAATTTTTCCGTTTTTCTATTTTGCTGATTCATTTTTATTTTATCTATCACCTCGTTTGGATGAGTAGAAGCATTGTGCGTGTGTAGTTTTTCATTCATGTTAATTACTAGAAATTATCCACGCTTAATTTAGTTTAATTTATTTGTTGAAACCACGTGGATTGAAATTGAATATTTAGGATTATCTTCCTGAACAAACAAAACTTTTTCTTTGGATAGGAAATAGCATTGTCCTATTGCAGTTTTTAATTTAGGCCAAAACCTTCAGTTCACGGTTTTCTTTTTCTGCACGTGCTGTAATTTGACCCTCTTTGTATAATAATAAATTTTGATTGTTAATTATCTTCGTTGGGTTAAAAATTCTGTTCTTTTATTTTTAATTAAAATCTTATCAATTTTTTTGGGTATTTAAGAGAGTTTGATTTCATTCAATCACAATTTACTTTAGTCACTATGACATAACTATAACAATAAAACCAAATTTATTCTGGCATGTTAGGTTTTGATACAAAAATTATTGAAAAATAAATTGGATAATATAAATTAGGTACGTAAATTATATGGAACTGTATGCTATCGTTCTGTCTTAAAATGTTTTTCTTTTATGTTGTTCTTTGGTTCTTTCTTATATCAATGTCCAACGATATTTAGCCAATATTTCACTGTTTCACTTGACTTGATAAGGTTTTTCAAGAACAGAAATATCTTGATGAAATCTTTCGTCGTGGTCATCACTGACGTCGTCGAGGTTCGTCTAGGGGCGGAGGAACTACATTCGTGTCACACCCGAAGGACGACAACGGGCTATAACCCTACGAGAGCGGAAAAAGAAGCTATACTCATGCCACACTTGAGGAATGACAGGGAACTATAGCCCACGAGAACGTAAAAGAACTATATTTGTGTCACACCCGAGGGACCACAACAAACTACAATCCTACAGGTTGGGAGAAAGGCTATAATCATGTCACCCCGTAGGACGACAACGTACTATAGTCAAGGTAAGGGAGAGGATCGGGAACCGGCGGAGTTTGCCACGGTAACTGCTTATATAGGCACGCGGCGCTGGAGGGGACGCGATACACTGGGATTTGAAACTAAGACGCGTGCTGGCAAAAATAAATCAACGAATAAATGCGACCCTAACGAGCGTAATAGGAAAAATTGATTAAATAAACTAAAATTTATGCCGAAATAAATTACAAAACCAAACCAAATACTGAAATTAATTTTTTTGCCCTATTGCCTTATGAAGTATTCTTTTGTCCAATAATAAACTGAGCCCTGACTTGCCAATCTTTAACAACGTAGTGGAAATTCTCGATCAACTATCCCCCTCACAAAAAAACAGCAGTGTTTTGTGTACCCCAGTTGTAAATCGAGTAGAAATGCTACAATTTTGAGGTCAGCGCTGATATACACTTGTCATTAATTTTGTCGAGAAGACGAGGCATATTTTCATAAGTTTCCTACGTTTCCTATGTGAAGCATCGATGAAAAGACGTTATTTTTTCTGAGTTGTGTTGATGACCTACTGTCAGCGTCAAATCATCGACATTATTGCAGAATGAAATACCTTCTTCGATTGAAAAATACTGTGACAGTTCTTTCTGGCGATTACGATACACTGAAATATGTGTGCCTGGAGCTAACAGCTTTCATCTTTGAAGTCCTTGTATTTTGGGAGATGGTAAATATTCATCATCACCGGGCGATAACTCGGAAATGTCTTCCTCTGCATCTGTGATGGCATATTCTTTACTCGAAACACCTACAGGTCTTGGTACTGGCAAGACTTCTGGATGAGGTACTGGACGAATAACGTAACTAATCTTGTTCTTATTTTGTTGGAGAACCCGAAAATTTTCGTCCAGCAAAGGTAGCAATCAGGCGAATGGTGAGTTTGTTCACGCTAAATCATATGTAGGTCTTGCAAATAACATATCGCTGTTCTTACCGTTTAACCAGCCCCTCAGAGTAACAGCACACCGTGCGCAAATGTGAGGAGCCCATTTCCTTCGTTCTGATATTTAATTTTTAGACCAAAATAGTGGAAATATAAATTTCTTATTAAAGGCGTAATATTCCGTTTCTGTCGTTGGGTAATGAATTCTCCACATACATAACAGAAGTTCTTGGGATTATTTGTATATATACGGGACATTATAAAATAAAAAAGACGTTTAGCTGTCACAAACAGACTTAAATTGAATTTAACGAGCCGTGCGTAGCTCCTTACATACCCACACAGCTACAAATCTACAAATTCCTAATTTAATTGGCTCCAGAACAAAAATGGGGGTGGTTTGAATGCTGTGAGGTAGGAAACAGGCATGGGGCATGTTCAGACATGTCCACTCAATGCTCGGCAGTACACTTCCAAAGAACGGCTACCGTGAGAAACGTGTCGTTGCATACAAGCGGTAACATTAACATTGTGTTCCTATCTAAACATGTGGCCGGGCTAACCGAGTACGTTTTGGCTACATTAATTGCCATTATATGACAAAGCGTGCGAAATGAAAATAACGTAAAACATCGTCCATCAGAGAGACGAAATATTAAAAAGAAAATAACCGCTAGCATATTAAAAATGCGATATATTTCCCATTTCCATTCAAAGCTATACGCATAGTAGATGTTTACTTACATATTTTTGGTACATTCCGTAAAATGAGAAATATTTTTAGATTACGGTACATCGAATTTTACAAAGCTTGCGACGAATAAAAAATAACCCGTAATTTATTTAATGTTGTAAAGTATTATCTTAGTTTGTACACGTCGCATTTAATAGCAGAACAATCTTTGGTCGTACCGCACTATTATACGTTAAACTTGAAAGGATTTCGAACTTTTTGTACAGGAAATTCCAGTTTATACCGGCTCGTTCGCTCGGAAACGACTTTCCAGTGATATGAAATAATAACGTGAAATTCCCCACCTCGTTTTTCGTGGATACTACATTCGGATTTGAGGGAATATTCTACCGTTTGCTGTTGCACACAGAACAACGTCATTATAAAAGGTATTCGTGTAATATTCATTCACAAACGGCACCGCCAGTTCGCCACGAGTAAGACAGAGTGCGAATATACGTTTGATTTAGGAAAAGACGGAGGGAAACTTAATCCCATTGTATGCGGGCGAGTTTGTCCTCTTTAATTTGGTATACGTTATTGTATTCCGGGGAATAATCAACCTTAAAACGAATACCGGAATTAGTACACTCCTATTAAGGCGGATATTAAAGCCTCTAGTTAATTTCCTTCAGTTCGTTTGTGTCAGTTAACCGCCCAAAATAGAAGTGTTCAAGGTTTCCCACATGATTTTGTATTATCCTAGTGGTAGTCTGCAAGCTCCTTGCTTCCTGGTTATCTTATTACAGTTTCTAATGAATGGTTTAATTACGCATGTTTTAAACGATACGGTTTCAGTGTTCTCTCTTTCAAGTGGCTACACAATCCGAATATCTTGTTACTTTTTATGATTGGCATTCTTTTATTTGCTAAGATTCGAGTTTCAGTTACAACCTTTTACTCTAGAACGAATATATTCTACAAAAAAATGTATAAAACTTTGCGCTGTTAAAAATTTAATATTGGTAGCATCTAGGAGTGAGTGATACCAATTGATCAAGTCGATACTCGCTAGGTGGGCCCCTCGCGTCTTTGTTTCAATATACAGATTTATAAAACTTACTTTTGCTTACGTACATAGTGTCTGTCTTTGTTATATGAACGGTATAATTGATTAAGAAAGGGATGTGCGCTTGGTATAGTAGCTATCTATATTCAGCAGTACATACAAAGATTTGGCAGTCGCAAACTCTTAAAATCTTGCAAAACTGTATTTTTTACCGAGGTATAGGCAATGGTATATGCATTTGATTTTAATCACCGCCCCGATCACAGATTGAATTATGCAGAATATTCTATATGAAAGTTCATCAACGTTTTCCATGGGTTGAAAGTTGCTTACGTGGGGTAAACAAAAATATAGGTTACCATTAAAAAAATACCTATTTATGAACAGCTGTATGCAATTATTGTTATATTAGCCCAACATGTATAGTTAGCAGAATTCAAACTCTGCATATTTAAATGTTAACCACTCCACTTAGAAAAATGTTAGATTTTGGGTAATTTTTTCTACGAAAGGCTAAGCAATAATGTTATTAAATAAAAAAAAATGTAGTGATTTGTGTGGTTATACTTTTTTTTTGCATAGAATTAAAAAAATGTAAAAATATACATCTGTTTCACTTAAAATACCCGAGTAAGTAAGCGTTCATCTGCTCTCAAGATACTATTATTTAATTTTTTTTTAACAGGGAAAAAGAACTGTAGTCGAATGTATAATCTTCATTGGAACAGCTGTACATACATAAAAATATGTATAATTTTTTTCTCTTAATCTTAAACTTAATAGTGCATAATAGTACGAGGCCTCTCAATCAATCGATCTCTTACTTACGCCACAGCTTTCACAAACCTTAAATGCAATTCATACCACTATTTTTACTATTTACTATATTTAAATCCAAATGGTATACATTTTCTCTTTTGCTTTTTCACTTCATACGTTCAATATTGTGAAAAGTTGTTGACTAGAATCACCGTGATATTTTGTACGGGCATTAGTCTGTTCATTCTCTTCTTACGAACTTGTATATAAAGGAACAGAATTTACTAAAAATCTATTGAGAGATCTACTAAGGATAGGAAGACTGCCAAAATGAAGATAGGTCTGCTGACTGGTCACTGTAGATTAAATGGGCATATGTACAACAGAGGTAGATGATAGGCAAAAGAGTTCCTAATGGAGTAGAGGCCTGAATTCACGAGAGATCTACTGAATAAAGACAGGAAGACTGTCAAAATGATTGTAGGTCTGCTGACTGGTCATTGTTGACTGAATAAGCATATGTACAACATAGGCCTGGCAGATGATGCAACTTGCAGATTCTGCCAAGAGGAGGAAAAACATCAGTTCATGTGCTGTGCCAATGTGAAGGTCTGGCGAGGACAAGATTTCTAGTAATGGAGACCTCAGAGCTAGCAGCTATAGAAAGAAGCCGCTATCAAAGATGATGAACCTACTTAAAAGGGCAAAATTAGAGAACGTCTTCTAGTAAAAAAAGGATCACCATAGATCTGAAAAGGTTGGTAAAATAGGTCCATAGGCCACCCCAGTCCTAATCTAATTAGCCGAAACTAGCAGGCCAATAATCTTGTAGTATTGATTTGAGTATTATACCAGTTATTTATCATGAAATTCATTTAAAAATATCGTATTTATAGATACACTTTTTGTTTGTAGATCACATACATGGATAAAAATGGAATAAATCTAAATGATAAAATATATTATTTCTGCGGGATCGAACAAACAATTGCACGTTCGATTACTGACAATATCAATAGACTAGATCTTATAGAGTGCGCGAGTAGTCGGCTATAGGAATCCAAAATCGGTACGAAAAAAAAATAAACACATTGAATGGTTCATTAATTTATCAATAAACAAAATAACCCGACTTTATCATGCCTATTGTCTAGTGAAGTATGGTGTATGGCTGATTGCCTATTTTATCAAACAGTTTTAACAAAGATCTGGTCTGGGACTCTGTGTACAATAGAATTCTATTTATCGCTTCATTTCTACATCACCTAAAGAACTTCTTTATTCTTACTTAATGCCACCAATGTGTTGTCTTTTTCATAATAAATTAATATTATTATTAATAATTAATAATAATTACTAGGACGTCACGTCAATAAATTCTAAACGGTTGGTTTTCGCCCATTTAAGGGATTATATTTCTACTCCTAAATTCATTGCACTATTTATAGACACACAGAGTAGCAATTCACCATGTTATCGACTTCTAACATAGAATTCTACTATAGAAAACTATAATAGAATTCTATTGTACACAGAGCCCCAGTGGCCCTGGTCGAGTTTTATTCATTTTTTTTAAACAGCATTTTCCACATTAAAACTTAAGAGGTTTACTGAATAAGGTTGACGGTAGCTCTTTAAGCATTTATCTAAAAACAAAATTTAAAATGGAACAAAATAAATATTTAAACTAAAATGATTAAAACTACATGAATAAATCATTACCATTTAAGATAGAAACTAAAAAAAAAGAGTTGACAGTAAAGTGATGCTATTCGTGGCAAACTGAGAATTATTAATAAATTCTCTTAGAGTCTGCTGAAGCAATAACCTAGCAAAGCACTTGCACATTGCATTAAAGGCAGTTTTTCCAATCCAATCCAATTTTATTGCCACGAAAATGGATTTCGCCTGATAGAAGTATCTTAATTAAAAAGTAAATGGCAAATAACATACTTACAGCACCTGCTTCTTACGTTATATTTTATATATAAGTGTTATACTTTATTTTGGACTACTTAATGTTAATTAAGCCCTAAAATAGATCGCAAAACAATATAAAATATGAATAACAAAATCTGAAAGAAGAACTAGCACTAATAAATGAACTCGTCCGGGTATAATAATAGTTTACGTCAGTTTTGGATATCCATCCTTATTTATTTCATGAAATCAGGTGTTTCCAGTTTCCCTCAACTGAAACTCGATTAACACTCATGCTCTGAACCCCTATTTCAGCGCGTAAGTATATAAAAGAATTCTCAAAGCTTCCTGTTTTATTTAATTAAATTTCATTCCAATTTGCAAGCCGATTTTTACTCACGATTTTACTACAATCGGCTCGCAATGGAATTTTAGGGTTCAATTAAATTTCGCAATTTAGCTCGCAAAGGGAATTCGAGTGACAATTTGACACGTTCCAAATTGGAATTTTTTATATTAGAGAACTATTTTGAAATCAATGTTTTCAATACACTTATAAAGGCATTAATATTAGTGTGTTTATAATCACTGGTTCATTAATTATTCAATAAAATTGAAGTGAACTGGTGTAATTGTAACATAAACGGGTTTAGGAAGGAAAAATCAAATCTTTTACATTATTCATACCGTAAAGCATCATAGTTTTGAAATTCTAGCTTTAAAAGTAAAGCAGATATTATGGCGCTTTTAATAGTAATTAAAATTGTACTAAAGAAATTATTACAAACAGCTATTCGGAGTTGTTTATAGAAATTTGGAAACTGCGCCGACAAGTAGATACCACGATAAGAGCAGTAAACTTTAAATTTCATCACACATTGGAAACTTAATACTAATTACATAGTAAACAAGCTGTGTGTACTAACCAACTACTTAATAGTCATTTGCAACAACCGTTATGGCTTAAGTGTAAGCGTAAAATTAAAAATTCATTTTGCGGGAGTACTAATTACGGATTCTGTTTAACGTTTACCTTAATTTTGATGAAAAAATAATCGCGCTAAGCACGCACTAGCTTTAACTACCAATTATGTACTTTGTTCACAATTAGGCCGGGAATTTCAGATGATTAGGCTTTTAACATGCGCTTAAAACTTCTTGCGTTGGGGTTTAAGTGTATGGTGTGCTACTTAAGAATAACTTTCAGAAGGAATAGGTGCTATAATAAATATTACCTCAGATGCCTTCACTTTTTATTTTATTAATACTAATGATGAGAATTCAGTGACTGATCAAAAATTAACAAAAGATTCGGAGATATGTCACATATTATGTGAAATCTAGACACTTACCTTTCAGCTCGGCAATTTTGATGTTATAAGGATGTTTATACATATTTTGGTTCGAGATTAATTGAAACGATTGGGCACAGCCACAGCGGCAATTTTTTTTTCTAAGTTTTGACATTTGTTTTTTTTTTGTACTCTATGAGATTAACGTTTTTCCCAATAGATGGCCCTCATTTGACAAGTATTATTAATGACACTAGCCAACAAATAAAGAAAAAACTGTGACTGATGTTATAATGTTTGTACGGTGAATTTTAAACTCAACAACCAAAATTTTCCACCACGCATAGATTCTGAGTTAGGTTGAGGTGGAGTTCTTTCTCCCTTGCTGTGGGCTATCCTGGTAGATGACCTAATCCGGAAGCTGACCGGCAAGGGATTCCATTGCCTTGGATATGCTGACGACCTTACAATAGTCGTCAGAGGGCGGTTTCCAAAGGTTCTGGTGGAGCGTATGCAAACCGCTCTCAACACGGTCGACAAATGGTGTAAACAAGAGCGACTATCAGTCAATGCTCAAAAAACACAGGCTGTCACGTTTACAAGAAAAAGAACGCTAGAAGCTTACAGCCACTAGTGATAGGAGGTGAACGAATTCCATACGTCAAAGAGGCGAAATACCTGGGAGTATGGTTTGATCAAAGGCACAGATGGAATTCATATATCCAAAAATTGACCAGCAAAGCCACCATCGCCCTGGGTAGGTGCAGGAGATTTTGTGTAAAGAATTGGGGCCTTAGCCCCAAGATGACTCTGTGGTTATACACAAGGGTAATTAGACCCATGTTAACGTATGGAGCAGTAGCATGGTGGCCAAAGGCGCGGCCAAAGCGTTGGGTGCCGTGCAGAGGTTGGCGTGCCTGTGCGCCACGGGGGCGTTGAGATCGACCCCTACCGCCGCGATGGAAGTAATTCTAAACCTCCCACCAATACATATTTTTGTACAAGGAGCCGCAAGGTCCACAGTACACAGACTCTTACATAGTCAAGTACGATAAGTAAATTGCACGGGCTGACTATAAAAAAACTGCTAGATGAACTCAAGGAGGCACCTCTTTTAGGAATGCCATGTGATGCCATGGTTCAAACCCCTAACCTAGATAGGAAATATCAGGTTATAATACCAGATAAGAAGGACTGGGAGGCAGGTGCCCCGGTAAGAGCGGACTCAAACTGGTTTACTGACGGCTCTAAAACGGATTACGGCGTTGGAGCGGGAAGATACCCTAAGAAGCCTAAAAAGGCTCTTTCGGTAAGCTTCAGCAAAGATATGACTGTGTTCAAGCTGAGGTTGCTGCAATTCATCACTGTGTCCGAGAGATAGAAAGATGTACCGAACCGGGTAAAAGCGTCGCTATCTTCTCTGACAGTCAGTCCACACTTAAAGCGATTAGCTCCTCAAGCGTGGACTCTAAGCTGATTTGGATTGTGTAAGCGCCCTAAATGAGGTGGCATCCAAAGGAAAGTAACCCTAGCCTGGGTCCCTAGCCACTCGGGCGTGAGAGGAAATGAGGCGGCGGACGAGCTGACCAGGCGAGGTTCGTCAAGGCCATTCGTTGGAGCCGAACCCTCTTTCGGCACTACCAAATCGCAAATTAAAAAATCCATCAATGAATGGATATACAATCAGTCCAGAGAGTGGTGCAAAAATCACCGGGGCAATGGCAGGCAAAAGAGTTCCTAAAGGAGCAGAGCCTGAACTCACGAGAGATCTACTGAATAAAGACAGGAAGACTGTCAAAATGATTGTAGGTCTGCTGACTGGTCACTGTAGACTGAATAGGCATATGTATAACATAGGCCTGGCAGATGATGCAACCTGCAGATACTGCCAAGAGGAGGAAGAAACACCAGTTCATGTGCTGTGCCAATGTGAAGGCCTGGTGAGGACAAGGTTTCTAGTAATGGGGGAGGAGAACCCCACAGCTAGTAGCTACTTAAAGAAGCCGCCCTCAAAGATGATAGGCCTAATTAAGAGGGCAAAATTAGAGAGCGTCCTCTAGGAAAAAAGGGGATCACAATAGATCTGAAAAGGTCGCGGTGAAACAGGTCGATAGGCCACCCCAATCCTAATCTAATCTAATCTACATTTTTATATATTTTTGAGGTTTTGAAGTTGAAACCAAAAAGAAAATCAAAATATTTTAAGGATAACAGGATTTATTTGCAAAAATACACATCAAAGTACATTTATGGTCTTTTGTAGATAACTTCTTTGCAGATGCTGATTTTCATTTATATTCACCAATAAGAAACCAACGATAATCCTCCATTATTGCCAGATTCCATTTGCCTTGGTAGCGATTTTCGCATTGTTAGTATATCTTGGTGAAACGTTTCTTTTTGTTCATTACTAACTGCACCCAAATTTTCTGGCAAAAAAATTAAATGGGAGTGCAAGAAGTGTATTTTAAGAGACATGCGACAGCCCATTTTATAGTCACTAGCTTTCAAGTTAGTTCTTCTACAGGTGTATCGTAGTTTTCCACTTTTTTGTTTCCTAAAAACTACAAAACGATTCTTTTAAAAGAACTCCACGCATCTAATTCAACATCACTTGTTTTTTGATCAAATATTAGTATTTTTTAATTTGTTGTCCAACAAATATTCCTTCCCTAAGCTTAGCATCACTTAGATCAGAAAAAGGTATTTTACGCAACTCCTTATTTATCTAGAACTTTTACAAAATTTTACATCAATCCCAGTTTTATGTGTAATGGTGGTAGCTAAACTTTCTTAGATCAGCAAGCGGTATATTATTCACGTTACCTTGGCCTGGACTATATCGATCTTTGAAAGCCATTCGTAATGGCTGTGTTGCTCTACTGTCCCAAAGACAAAGAAAGCAGCGATATCTCGTAAATCCTCCATTAAGCCTTACTAATAGTCCTATGAATTTCAGATCACTTCATATCTGCCACTTATACGTATCATAACATATTGCATTTAAATAACACTACTTGGATTAACAGAAACGGTAAAATTCCATTTTTTTCATATATGGTTTTGTGTACATCTAACTCTTTCGGCGATTGCATATTTTTCACTAATTCAGGGTTTCCTATATCGATTTTCATTTCATCATTTATATGTTGCGCAACGCTGAATGATTCAAGTCTCCCATAGCGATAACCTGCTATGTGCTCCTTAAACCTAGTTCCGATCGCACGCTGTCCAATATAAATTTTATAACACTCACTTCAAACTTGTACTCGTATTACAACTGTTACGTTGCGGTGTGCGGGCGTGCGGACGCACTACACTGTTTCACCTGTGGTAACCTGGCAAAATAACGGTAAACACACGAAGGATGTACTGATGGGGTGGCGATAGTAATATTGAGAATAAAAGGCTCGAAGAATTGTAACAGTAAGGCTTTATTATTATAAATTAAATAAAATTAGATAGCAAAAAAAAACTTTAATGTTGACACGTGGTTTAACAACCAGATCACAATTATTTATTTAAAATTTAACTAGGTAAACTGTATATAGCGGTGATTAACATAGAATAAAGGGTTACTGGCAATTACGAGTTCTGCGTTATATACAAAGCACGAGGTGAGCGATTAGTAAAGAAAAGTATAAAAGGAAACAACACAATGAGTAAAGAAAATGGTAAATTATAAATAAAGTAAGCAAAAATATTTAGGGGTAGCTTGAAGGCGAGGGGCTTCGAAGCTAGTGTGTATGCGCTGAGTGGGCAGCACGTGGTCTTTGTGTTTAGCGACGCTGAATAATGCACAAAGGGTCGTAAAACTGCGGTACAGAGCGTCGTGCGGTTTCGGCGCGTGAACTAAATGAATGAATTTAAAATTTGAATCTGAGTGACGTAAAAATATCGCATCTGTAACTGCCAGAACCACAGTAAGGAAAATGAAATTAAAATTACCTAGAAATTAACGTTTATACCGCTGATGTTGTTTAAGTTTTCGAAAGGAGAAAGCGAAAAGGAATTATTAATTAAAAATATAAGTCATTTGGATTAATGCAATGTGTAACACAACAAACGTCATTGTAACACTAGTGTTTTGATATACTATTACGTGTTTATTGGTTTTATTTAAATATTTTAGACATGTGCAACCTTGGCATTATTAATAAACTATACCATTATTGACAATTAAGTTAAGGTATCTTTTGTAGATTTTTTTTCCACAGCACAATATTACCGCCTCAAAGCGTTACCTAGTTCCTTTGTTGAATAATAATACAATGAAACTGTTCCTTTTGGGAATTAGGTTAGGATACCATATGGCGTTGATTATCTACTTTCCATGCGGTTAATAACTCCCATCCCTTTGTGGTTATTCCTTGGCATAATAAGGTTAAAGGGGTCCGATATTAGAGACACAGTTAATTATTCTCTTTGGTCGACTTACGAAATGTAAAGCATTAGCACGTTCTCCCTTCGTTCGTCGCGAATCCAATGATTACGAGAACCGGGTCCCAAAGCCACCCCACCGACCCGGCTGATTGCGTTCACGGTATCCACATAACATGGGCCGCCTATAGGTAGATGGGTAAATGGGCCCGTCAGCACTCATGCCTTCGAATACGCGCTAGTAGCTAAGAGGAGAAAGGAGAATGTGTCTGTAAGTCTCCGACCGCGTGTTTGTCTTGGCGCGGCTGGTGTTTGCGGCCGTTGAGGGGCGCTAGATTAGGCTGCTGTTTTTGCATTTACAAGGGTATTTAGGCGGAAAACTGTCTCTACCCCTCAACGGTGCTGTTGTTTATTTTATATTGTACCCGATGTTTTGAATAAGCCGCTTAATTTTTATCTGTTACTTTTAGTCCCCGAGAAGAAGTTTATGCTTTTTATAAATAATTTTAAAACATTTTTAAAGAATCACCATCAAAATTACAACAGTTTTCTTCTTATGTATTTCCCGAATAATTTTGGTAGTCCAAATCCAAATGATTTTAGTTTCAAGGCAGGTGGTTGTATGTATATCGAGATATAAGAAAAGGATGAAAATATGATTTCTATCACTGAACAAAGTCGAGAAATACGCATGCTATTTTGCTGCGTGACATATATAATTCGATATACCAACTCCAATCCGTATGCTGTCGTTATCTAACGGCCAAAAGCTATCCTCACATCAATCTTTACAATTTGAATCAGTTCAATGAAGCCCTCACTCCGTGCTACTGTGAAGTGAGGGAAACGAATGACTGCACATGCGTAATTCACTTCAAGTTCGTTTCTTAATAAGGCATCGCTGGGTATTAGAGTACGGTTCTTAAGTTTTATAACTAGCAGTTAGTAAGTTTTGATCGCGGTCAGGAATTTTATGAAAAATTGAATATTATACGCTCGAGAAAAAATTATTTATTGCAAAACAATTTTGCAGTGGCAATTCAGCAGAAGTTACACACGATTTATTTATAGTAAATTATCCCGGAAAGATCATTTGCTAGCGCGACTACTATTCGTAATACGGTCCGGCGTTTTGCAACATTGTTTACATTAATAAATAACAAAAATAAAATGTCGTAGCGAAAAATTATTGGTATATCAAAATGCTAGTTTGTGTCATTAGTGGAATTAAATCCTAGTATGACATCTAGACAAATTTCTTGCAAATGTAATAATAGTGCAACTATTGTTTTTAAACCTTCTACATAAGAATAAATATCGGTCGTACAAATTTAGCAAATGTCAAGAATTTTTACCCCATGATTATTATCGTCGCATGGAATTTTGTGAAGTAATGATTAATAAATATCCTGAACGTAAATATTTTTTTATATTTATCGACGAATAGGTATTTTATTCAATTATTGACTTTAAAATTCTTCATCATTTTTATTTTCCTTTGATATTTTACATTATCTAAAGAAAAAGAAGCATGAATAAGTTTTAGTTATCCAATGAGTATTATCTAATTATTTCCATTTTCACTAATACAAATAATGTAATGATGGATTTAATATTATTTTTAGGAACTTCATAAATCGTGTTAACAACAACTCGCTTAGATTCTGTAATTCATACGATATAAGAAAGAGCTCTAGCGAGAAAAAGAACATCACGCTCATTGAACTTCGGCTGAGCTATGGCAATTCGCCGAACGTTAATATTTCCGTGCTGTGGCCTCGTACTACAGCTGAAATCCTTCCCATTTCCAGTAGCCCAGAATGCAATGCACAGCTTGCATCTTTTCATCCCGTATCAAGCAGGCCTTTTAGGTTGGAAGCTTCACAACGTTTTTAGTACTTTCCTAAGTTTAACCTTTTTTATCTATGCAACGTATCTCTGATATAGTAGTTGCACCTATTTCGGGTCACGATAGATGTTATACAATTCTTCGTCAGTGCTTCTTTTTATCCATCTCCTGGTTTGCTCCCTCCTAGAATGCTTCTTATTGTTAGTACATATTTTAAATTATTTCTTGTTTAACAGCCAGGTTTCATAGCTGTACACCAAAAGGATCACATTGCTTTAGTCATCATTATTATGTGAAAAAAAAAATGGCTAGTTTTTTTTTTTTGTGAATGTATATCCATTTTTTTAGCCTTTATGCTGAAAAGTTATAAACTCGCTTCTTCAAGCAAAGATGTCGAATTATCTCGAAAACACTAAAAAATTTTGAATTGTAGTGATTGCGAAATATATTATTAAAATACATTATAACTCTAAAATTTGATAGTACGAATTCAATATAACTTTAGTAGTAATAACAGTATTAAAATATGTGATCTGTGTCTTCATGGTATATTTGTCAATTCAATGACATTATTTTAGAGTTAATAATTGCATTTTACTAATGTCATTTTGCAATCCTTATAAATTAATTTTTTTTAGTGTTTTGCGCTTTTACGAAATTGAGCGAAACATGTCGCAAAATATACTTGAATAATATAGACTGGAAAGAGCACTGTTTTTTTTTCTCATTCAAACTATCCATTTTAATAGCGCTTGTGTGTGGTGTTCTTGGCAGTGCTCAAATAGATTTCTTCAAATAGTATATTTTCTTTTTGTATTGAAAGAAATATTTTCTTCTACCTCTTTGTTCATATTTTTATTTATACTACTTTATTGTCGTGTATATGACATAAATACGAATTTATTTGATTCCAGCAAATACCGCTGTTTCGCATGCATCGCACAAATGCAACGAAAAAAAATGGAAATTACCTAGTCATTACACAGGAGCATTGCTATTTCTGGACGTCGCAACAGTAATTGCAGCTTTGAACCGATCTAATTGCAAAATGTGGGTAACTCCATTTTCACAATATCCCATACCCAGTAATGGCATAATTTTGTGTAACGTTTCTACTACATTCACCGACCATTCTGCGTTGCACTCATAAATGTATGTTTGCTCTAGTTTCACTCTGACATTGGAGCTAATTTATTTCCATTTACAATATTTATTAGTATGTTTACTGATAAAATAACGGGAAAAAAGGATCGTAAAAATGTTGTTGATAAAATTTTCTCCTTTTTTTGTTACATAAAATAAACAATTACCAATATTATAAATCAATTGCTACTGCAAAAATATAAATCAAAAAGTCATCCCAATTTTGTATTGATTTGTTTAATATTAGAATTGCAATGTAGGTCCATTTCCCACCTTCACAAATTGGTTGTGCTCCTAAAGATGCTCAGAAGACGTTCTCTAATTTTGTCTTCTTGGGTAAACCTGTCATCTTTAAGAAGCGGCTCCTTTGTTTTGAGGTTCTTCGGGTTCAGTAGAAAATTTATCCATTCCGGCCTATTGGAAAGTCAAGAAGAATATCAAGACTGTGATTTCTTTTCGTCTTAGCCGCACAGTGCGGATATTAGAGTGAGAGATTAGATTAGGATTAGATTAAGATTGGGGTGGCCTATGGACCTGTTTCACCGCAACCTTTTCAGATCTATTGTGATCTCCTTTTTCCTAGAGGACACTCTCTAATTTTGCCCTCTTAATTAGGCCTATCATCTTTGAGAGCGGCTTCTCTATATAGGCACTAGCTGTGGGGTTCTCCTCCTCCAAACATTAGGAACCTTGTCCTCGCCAGGCCTTTAGATTGGCACAGCACATAAACTGGTGTTTCTTCCTCCTCTTGGCAGTATCTGCAGGTTGTATCATCTGCCTATTCAGTCTACAATGGCCAGTCAGCAGACCTACAATCATTTTGACAGTCTTCCTGTCCTTATTCAGTAGATCTCTCGTGAATTCAGGCTCTGCTCTGTTTAGGGACTTTTTTGCCTGTCTCTGTCCCGGTGATTTTCGCCACCACTTTCTGGACTGATTATGTATCCATTCATTGATGGATTTTTTAATTTGCGATTTGGTAGTGCTGAAAGAGGGGTCGGCTCCAACGCATGACGAACCTCGCCTGGTCAGCTCGTCCGCCGCCTCATTTAGTTTCCTTTGGGTGCCCACCTTATTTAGGGCGCTTACACAGTCCCAAGTCAGCTTATTAGAAGTCACAGCTCTAGTGGCATTTTTGCGTGCTTGCGATAGGGATTTAAACATTTTTTGAGGAATTATTAGTAAACTGGTTCCGTTGCATAACACTAGCATAAGACAAGATATATGTATTTGATTATGTATTAGCACTTCTGCAAGAAATGTTTCAAAAGCTTTTTCTATCAAAATTAACATCTGCAGCTACAGATAGAGCTGCTTCGATGACCGGAAGAAACAATAGTTTCGTTGCATTACTGCCAAAAAAAAGAACAGTGTAAATTTCTATCGACCAAAAATTACCATTCGCATTGCATTTTACATCAAGAAGTATTATGTGCGGAGAAAATGAAGATTGAACATGTGTTACCACCTATTAAATGTATTAGCGAGAGTTATTACAGCATATAAGGTTTCATACAAAGCACAGCTAGGCAAAATGCAATAAGATAATAAATGAAGCTTCCAAAATGGCCTTTCAAGAATGTATTATAACATAACCTTGCTTCAGCAGTATATAGATTGCATTCACGGTGTTGTAATCGTTCGTTTGTACGTAGGTTATACGTTGGAATTTATGCGGTTTTAGAAACCCAGCAACCAACTAATACTCTACTGGTTTTATTAAACTAACATAGTGCGGTGATGTATTGCGACGAGAGCACGAAAATATGTACACACATAAATATCCGACCGGCGGATAAAACACACAACACAGGTAATTTCAACTTAGGTAAAAGGGTCGTAGGACATATGTATGCGATGTTGCTACACGCGCGTACGTGCAGCTATTGCCGCATGAGAAAGTTTTGGCGTTTTCGTTATTTACGATTGGCAATTTGCATGTAGACGACGCGTCTCGGATAAACAGCATTATGTATGTGAAATTAGTGCCTGTTTTTTTTTTTTTGTCACCGTGTACGGAAACCACAAAGGACTGGTTTCCGCGTTACACCGTATAGATGAGAGGTTGATGCACAAACATGTTCAGCGATTTTGTTTGTTTGGATTTCAAAAGGAGTCGTGACAAAAGCAATATAAAGTGAAGAAAAAAAAAAGTAGTCTGTTTTCATTTCAACGCACTACACTCTACTCACCGAACAGATGGAGTGTTTACGTAAAACAATCGATGGGATTCTCTTCCTGAATTTTGAATGGGACATTTTAATACGATATTTGTGTCGTGTGTAGAGGACTTTAATTTGAGTTCTTATCTCTAAAAGAGCTAGTTTTTGTAGGTACCTTGCATTGATCTCGCATTCTTTACACTTGACTTCTTCTATTTCGTGAATATACTATAATGGATTATAATAAAAGTAGCATCAAGCTTATTATGTTTGTCTATAGGTTTTTCTGTTTACGAATGACAATTCTAAGTAGAGGAAGTTCTAGAAGTAAGAGCCCTTTATAAATGATGATTCATTTTGTGTTAAATTGTATGATCAAATATCATGTTTTCTTATCCTATGTAAAAATTCGAAATTCCATCCTGTATAATACAAAGTATTAAAAATTTTATTAAGACGTAGATGATAAGTAATGTGGCATTCCGCTGAAGCAGCGTCTACTTCATAGGAAATAATAGTCTATTTTGTTAAAAGTCTCGCGTAGTTAAGATAATATGGTATTATTTTGTATGTTATCTCCTTCTTTGTTTATTGTATGTTACAAATGCTGACCAGCGGATCCCACGTTACTCTCAAGAAGGGCGTTTGAAGTTCAGAAAAATAACGCCTTCGATCATTCTTGCGCCTTCCTGTAAAGAGAAGCCGAACTAGAAATCGGTACGGAATGACGTCACACTAAAAGTTTATAAAAATTCTTTTCATTGCTGTCTGAATTCAATTAATTCACGGACCTCGATTTAGCTACAGAAAAGCACGCGGTACCCCTTTCGTTGTCGGGCGTTTCCATATCTTCAAATTAAAACTTCTCTTCTTAAATTTTGCAATCAAAATAAGTTTAAAATTCGAGAACAGGAAGCAACAGCTTTCCTCGAGAGGAGATTTGTTTTTGTGCTGAAACCGTTCGGAAAACCCCCTTTTCTTTAATCTTATTGTGAGTGTTGTATAAAGTTTGTGCCTTAAAAATTTTGGATTACGCGAAGAATGAATTACCCACATCGTCTGGTAAGATCTTCAAAATTCAAAGAAAGCCGACGAAGTGGGTGAGTCAACAATCTTTAGGCTAACTAACGGCCTTGCTTCGACTGACCGAGGAAAACACTGTTGGAGAGCATCTTTGGCTAGAACTTCTAAAACCAATCGCTACCGAACAAAAAGGTTGCTTTCCAGCAGTGGCTAGTCGCTCCAAAGAGCAGGTGGGGTTATCTGTGAGACGGTATTTGGCTTTGTCTTGATTGAATTTGGGCTGGCCATCCCCAAAAGTTTCCAGATAAGAAAACCCGTTCCGTTACACCTAAATGACAGCACGTAGCGATACGATAGGGTTTAAGGCAAGGTTGATATGATATATATCGAGTGATATATATATATATATCCGTAAATATCATTGATATATATCACGATATTTATTCTGCGATATATATATCATGATATTTATACAAATTTTAAAAATCACGATTTTGTAAAAAAAGTAGCAAAATATGCGGCAACAAAAAACCTGCAAAACGTTGTTTAACCAACGAATGAAGCGGCGCGGCGGGAGGTTACTCATGTGAAAACCCACCATCTCTTCAGGAAATTTTAGGGGAATCACATCGTTCTGATCGATTGTACATTTTTAGCTTCGCGTGCAGTTCATTCGCATTGGTTGTCGAAACGGGCGCTTATCTTTTTTTTAAAGTAGTGTGTTTAACTTGAAAACAAAATACTGAAACCGAAATTAAACATTTGGAAACATTTTAAAGAATGCAAAAAAAGCTGGAAATACTGGAAAATGGGCGAAATGTGTAAAATGTGCAAGGGATTTCAATACGAATGCAAAATCATTTTATTAAATGCTCGGAAAAAACCAACGAAAGTCTGCTACAGGACCATGTGATCGAGATTCCGAATATATTGATCTCATCAACATCAACAAACCAGCAAGGTAAATAAATTTGAATTAAAAACCGAAAAGAGAAAACTGTTAATAAACAATGGTATTCTTATTGAACCTATAAGCCTTTAGTTATAAAAAAAACAAGTTCTGCTGGTTTTCAATATCTTCAATATTATAAGTTTATTGTATACTATTTTATTATAAATATGGAGAAAATAATATGTAGATATTTCCATGATTTTATTTAGCTGTTATAAACGTGTATAACTTGACTAATTAAACGATGCAAAAATAAATATTAAAAATTGATACATATATATGGGATATATATGCGATATTTTGGTATTTATATAAATATCATGATATTATGTTTACAAATTTTTTATTGTCTTCTTCAGAAAAGGCATTTTCTGAAGAGACAATAAAAAAAATTGTCGAAACTTTAAAAAAAATGGTTTAATTAGTAAATTTTTCATTAAATTGTGCAAAAAAGCCGCTATCTTAAGAAAGGAAAACATAATTTACACTATCGGCTAAGAATAAATTTTCATCATATCATGATATTTATCAACCTAGGGGATACTTATGTACGCCCTTAAACAATGAATTTTCTTTCGAACACTGGGAATAGGATGGAATCACTTTTTTTTTTAAATGATTATATTATTGGTTTTGAAATAGTCGAAAGGGGTGGAGAATCAAAAAAATCTTAAATGTTGATTTTTTTTTTGTACCTACATCGAAAAGGAATTTTATATCGATCTGGCAGTAGGAAAAAGAGGTAAAAATTATAGTGTTTTAATGTTACATTTTGCATCGTTAATGTACAGAAAAGAGCAACAGTGGGATGGCGTTTGTGTTTTATTCAATTAAAAGCTTAAAAAATGAAAAATGGAAAAATCTGAAAAATTCAAAAATTGCAAATCGAAAATTAAAGACTAAATGTTAAAAAATCAAAAAACTAAAAATGAAAAATAAAAACAAAATAAAAAATAAAATAAAAAAATAAAAATACATAAATAAGTTCATAATTTTTCCGACACAAACTGTCACACTTTGAGAAATTGTAAAATAGAAGTAATTAACTTTCTGGGGATATTTTTCGTCGATTGTTACTTCGATCTACAGGCTTGGATACATTGCATTTATTTATTGGCTGCGAATATGAATCGATCTCTGTGCTGAGCATTTGTCGAAACACATCTATGGAAATGCGTTTAACCTGCTATGATACTTCTTGAGGTTCAAACTATCGATAATTATAAAATTAAATGCAAAGAAACGTTAAGAATTTTCAGACATACGGAATACTTAGCTCATATTTTCAACTTATTAAAATAGGACATTACATAACACTCAGTAAAGTTTCAATATCTTTAAATTTAGATACAAAGAATTGAAAGCAACAGATAAATTAACGTGACGCGTTTGATAACAGTGTCATAAAATTACGTATTCTCTAAATTACAGGAGAGGGAGCTTCAAAATGAACGAAAATTTTAGAAGTTGCTCCCTTTATACGCACTTAATAAACATAATATTTAGACGTCAAAGAAGGAAACATAAACTTAATTTCCGCCATAAAAAACTTCACCGTTTTAACCCACAACCGGGTGGAGGTAGTATACACAAAGTAGCGAAGGAATTTATGCCCAGCAAATTTGAACACTAAACAACGCCCAGGCCCTATCTACCTATATATATATATATATAGCTACTCATGCAAAAATGAAAACGATGACGTACAAACTGCTCTCCGTAGTAAAGCGGGTAGAAATAAACAATTATTCGTTTTGGGTGGGTGACCCCTTCATGACTTATTTACGTTTCGGAGGGAGTGAGGTTGAGCCGACCCTCTCCCGTGTCTTTGCTGCTGTTTCGCCGTTCGTTTCGCGATTGTCTTGAATAAATGCCATTAAATGTTTACAGAACTTCCTCTTTCTAGGGTCTTTGCGTTAAACCTTCGGTAACGAACTTCTTTCAGAATAATGAGCAACAAATCGTGAGCCTCGTCAACAAATCTGTGATTAGTTCGGTTTGCTGTTCAAAATAAAAGTAATAAATCGACAAAATATATATTATTATTAAATAAAATTATTTGCAAATATTTTTTTTTTCAGATTAGAATTTCACTATTTATGGAGAGAAAAAAAAATGATTCATTTACCCGTTTCTAAGTTAATTTGCAACATATTCTTATTATATGAAATGATAATAATAGTATACATATAAAGGATCTAGATCCGTTAGAGGTATGCGTATACGTTGGGCTTTCTGCGTCATTAAAGCTAAATTATTCGAGTTGTAGGAAGACGAAAAAGGCAAAACCTTCATTCATTAATTGTGCGAATTAATCGTGTTTTGTTAAAATTTGTAAATTTGGAGAGAGAATTTTGAAAGTAAACAACAAAGCAGACATAAATACAGTTCACCTCGCAAATGTTTTTACAAATTTTATCGTCCAATTTATTAGGTAGCGATAATTTTCCATTTGTTTGCGTTTAAGCATTCAATAGGCGATAATTTATTCGAAATATTTATAATAACGGCTCACTAGGTAAAACGAATTCAAATGTAAATTTATTCTTGCTTGGAATATTTATACTTTTTAAATTCATTGAGGGTAATTTTTGTTTTATTATTTGAAAGCGTTTGCAAAGATTGTTAAAGTAGCATAAGTATAAACAAAGTATAATGGTGTTGCGTAGGCTTTCACGGCCGGAATCTACTGTAAAAAGTTTATTTCTGTGCTGTTGAGCCGTGGTTTTGTGGAATTACTACCGTACGTTTCGTTCGCAACTGCGGTGAACATCTTCAGCGGCGAGGTTGAAGTTTCCTTCGTGATAGCTCGTCGTTTGGTGTACTAAACGACGAGCCATCACGACCTTGTATCTCATTAATGACAAAATTTATCACACATTTTTGGATAAACTTTTTGCTTTAAAATTCAATGAGCAACCGAGCACAACAATATTTCAGATTACTTCCGAAACATTTTGTATGTAATACCAAAATTGTTGTAAAGATGGCGCTTCTATCAGTACTGTATATTCAGCATAAATAGTAGGATTTATACGGCTGTCAAACACTATATAATTATACAGGTATATTGGCATCATTTTGAGCGCGCGTTTCCATACAAAATCGGCTACACGTTGTCAAATCGTACCGATCATCAGCGAATTATACGGCTCATTTCCTCCCTTCCCAACGGTCGACTTTGAGTCACACTTGGCCTCAGCATTCACAAGCACGCTTTCACGGAGTACCTAAATATTTCAGTTGCTACTTGGAACACTTTTACCGATAATAATTGCACGCCACCCATGTTACATACTACAAAGCAATGCTCCTTACACTGTTGAAAATATTACGGTGTTGACGTTAATTTTGCGCTAGTCAATATTTTAGTGTGGATTTTCCAAACTTTGCCAGACGAGTTGACTACGCGTATTTAATAAAACAGAAATGACTAGAATTTCGTGTGAATTCTTTGTTCAGATATGAGGATTGACTATTTTTCTAGACATTCAGAAGGGTCATCCAATCAGAATTTTTCTCTCGGATAGAAATATAGAAACCCCACCTATTCTATACAGTATTGCATTATACGCACCACCTGCATTGCACGTGTATCTGTTTTTCGTGTTTGATTCTCCGTATTAACCTATCCAAATAAACCACCAAATGTGACTGACTTGCAAAGTGTAACCTCGTGTATTAAACGTTAATTCCAGTGGGCATAAAAAATTTCAACATCTTAAGAGTGTATTGGGAACATCTATTTACGCAATTAGTTTAGACTTGAATCAAATAGCATAAACATTCACTTAATTTTATAATGGTTCTCAAAAATCATTTTAAATTAGTACGTTTAGTTGAAACCAAAACTTTGAATGAGTGGTTCTGTATATTTATAATTGAGAAAACGTCTTAAAGAGAGAATATTATAGCACTAAGAAATAGGAGTTGCATATTAAAAAGACGTTGTGTTTAGAAAATGGTGTTAAAACACCCAATAGATCGCATTCATTTAGTTAAACAGCTAGTAAATTTGTTCTAGTCTAGATCAATAAAATGTGACTAGAAGTAATTTTATAATTCCACGTGTCAGTTGGACAAAATAACCCCTTAGCAATAGACCATACTTGACTATCTTTGTTCGTCAAATTTAAACTTCTATAGTTCTCGACAAAATAACACGAAAAGAGTGTGGACCTCTCCTGACTATTAAATTAGTCAAAAAAGGGTTAAAATTTTCAACAGTGTACATACCCACACAGCTAGAAATCTACAAATTCCTAATTTCATTGGCTCCAGAACAAAAATGGGGGTGGTTTGAATTAGTGATGAGCTAAACAGTGATTCTTAAATCACGTCGTGAGTCGTGATTGTGATTTATAAATAACGGTGATTGCGATCACTGTATTGACTGATCGATATCATATCTTCGTATAGTCGTTCATACTTCTCATAGGTTAGTAAAGTTAGGAGATGAGAAGTTTTTCTTTTCGCAGCATAGAGTTACTATACACATTTTCTGTTTTGGAAATTTAATTTTATTTATATATTAAAAAAAAAAAACTCAAATTTATATTTTACAAATTTGTAATAAAAATAGCTAACATAATGCAATGCGAAAAGTAAGGAGTGTTTATTCTAGATATGCGAATTATTTTAAGACAACCCTCGAGTGGGGATGGATTATGTTATTCCAAGCAACCTCTGCTTTCTGAACCATTAGTCCGCAATACAATAAATAAAGTGTAGCGCACGCAGAAGAAATAAAGCGAGTAATAAATATTAGCATATTATTAACCATCAGAGGTAATGCGATGACTTGACTTGTTTAGTCTACGAATTTCAATAAAGAGGGATGGTGATACATCACCTACGAAAAAACATGCGTTATATTGTCTTTTATATTTCATCCCGGTTTTTACGGTGATTGTTTATATTTTAAGATAATTTATATGATCTGAGTTCAGGATTTTCGTAAACGTCTTGTCCAGTATACAAGTTCTGGGGTGCATTACGTAATTTCAGAATTAACACAGACAAATTAGTTCTACAGAAATATTTTTTTTATGAATTTTAAACCTTTATTCTATTTGTGTTTTAATAACAATTGTTGCAATAATTTGTTTTCAAAATTATGGCAAATAGTAAATATAAAAAATGAAATAAAGTTATTTCATTTTGTATCTAACATTTAACAATAATAAAACACAAATAGATTTAATTCTTAAAGTGAGCGAAGTTTTCAAAAAAAACTGTGATTTACTATTATACCTACAATTTAATAGAAATAAAACTAGTTTTTGAATTAGTACTTTAAAACTAATAATATAAATTTTAGTTTTATAACACAATATTCTATTACACAGCAGGTAAAAATAAACATTTATTCCTTATATAATATAATTTTATAAAAGAATATCAACATTTACATTTGAAAAACATAAATATATTGTAAGAACATAACCTCCGTCATTTCCATGTGCATTCTTCGGTTTATTATTCATTCCATTTTCAATAGGCAACCAGTAATCACAGTTTACTGCGGCGTTACTATTTGCAAATCTTGAAGATCGTTAATTCACCAATATTATTTGTTCACTTGCCAATCGCTAAGCAGTGATCGCCGTTTTGCTGTGCGCGGCCGCATGCCGTTGATCGTTACTTGATATCAAAGGAAATATTTACGGCAATCACTGATCACTGCTCTTAGAATTCTCCACTCACGGACGTGATCCGTGATTCTCCAATCACCGTGAAAGAATCACAGATCGTGAAACATCGCTCAACACTACAATGCATATTTTCTAAATATTTATAATATACAGAACTAAGTGTTATTTATTGTTTTCCATACTAGCAGTTGTGCATTAAACGTGCCAATGTAGGAACAAAATATCCAAATAAATAAACTTCGAATAACAATCAATGAGAGATGAGAAGACACAGCTGATAGCAGCGAAGACCTACATTCATCAATGCCGCTAGATTAGTACTGAACACTTGTAGTGTTTGGAAAGACTACGGCTAGGAGTGTAGAAGGGTGGTTGTTTCCCATCCTCACTGCAATGCGTTTGGTAACTAAGGCAAGTTTTATTTTGCATAGGTTTATTCTCCGATTATAAATGTTCACTGGTCGAATATGTATAATTGTATGTTTCGTTATTTCATAGATGTATCGCTTTTAAAGCTAAATACAGGGTGATTCTCAATATATGTGACAAACTTTAAGCGCTGATTCCTGGGGTTATTTTGATCATAAAAGTTCATAAGAACATATGTCCAAAATCGCTTAGTTTTAAAGTTGTACAATGTTTTAATAGTAAGTTAACATAATTATGTTTTTTATTAAATTAACAAAATAATTAGTAAAACAAAATTAACTCTATACAACTGTTGAAAATGACCGCCCCAACTGCAATACAAGCTTCTATCCTCTGTCGTATTGAACTGGCGAGTCCGTTTCTAAAATACCAGGGGTATTTCGAATTGTTTGAAAAGCTGCGATAATACGATTTCTCAGTTCATCGACATTTTCAATGGGAGTCGTATAAACTAATGATTTAAGGTGACCCAGAGAAAAAGTCCAAAGAATTAAGTCTGGAGGCGAGGAGACCACGGTTGTTGACCTCCCCTCCTATCCCCGATCTGGAGACGTATTGTCCAAAAACTCGCGAGTAACTAAACTAAAATTGCTGCTAGAGCACCGTCATGCATAAAATACATTTGTAAAATAATTTGCAACGGAACTTCTTCCAGCTGTAGGGGTAGCGTGCTCTCAAGAAAATTGCGGTATACCTCGCCATTTAACTGCATCTGTAAAAAAATGTTAGACCTTCAAGTGATCTCCAACATTTCCGGCCCACACTTTGACAGAGAATTGATGTTGATGACGGGCATTCACTAGTTCGTACGGATTTCTTCGGCACATATGTGATTATATGAAAATTAATAATTGCGTTTCTAGAGAAAGTAGCTCGTCGGTGAAGAATATTTGAGCCAAAAGTCAGGATTTTGTGTTGCATCCATTGACAAAAAGCACTCTTTGCGGAAAATCTGCCGGCAAAAGTGTTCTGCACCCTTGAATGTGATATGGATACAACAGTTGATCTTTCAATAGTCTCCAAACTGTGGCCTGACTAATGTTTAAAGCAAACGCCAATTTTTCTGGTGCTTGTAGTAGGATGTACCTCAATTTCATTTAGTACATTTCTTCAACTTGTGGAGTTCCTCACTGTAGATGGGGTGCCGTTTTCAGTAGTCCGTTTTTAAAATTTCCCGTTTCACTAAGACGTTGGTGAAGACGAGCAAATATTGAATGATGCGAGATGATACGGTTCGGGTATCGTTTCTTCATAAAGACGTCTAGCAGCACGCGAATTTCATTGGTAAGACCGTAAACGAAATGCATATCACATCTCAGCATTCGTGTAATTCATTTTAGAAAACAGAACTAGCAAAAACTGAATGTATACTCTGACAAATATTGAAATGACAATAAACAATTCCCTCTCAACACAATAGGTTTTTTGAAGAACCAACTCTGATATATATCTTGTTAGTCATAGTTCATAATTTATTATTTAACATTCAACAACTTTAAAACCAAACGGTTTTGGACATATACTCATATGAACTTTTATGATCAAAATAACCTCAGGAATCAGCTCTTATAGTTTGTCGCATATTATGAGAATCACCCTGTATATCTACTATTGTAATGCTACTTGCAATATAGCAAGTGCTGCAGAATTCATTTCAAAAAATTAAAAATACTTACTTTCGCGTCTACATTTGTGTTACATACAGTTGCATATGTACACCATAATAAAGATTGCATTCTTTAATAAGACATTTCACCACTACAATACTAGAACACGCGATGAATTGAGATTGCTTTATCACATTTATACAACTTTTATACATCTTTTATACAACTTTGTTTTTTTATTTAGTTTATTAGTTTGTAGTAGTCACTTGTATGTATATCTTGACACTGTCGATGTATCTGTGTACTAACGACAATAAACATTATTATTATTATTATCACCGTCTTACTTGCTTCCAACAAGCAGTAAATTATTGGGGAAGCAAATTATATAATAAAGTACCAAAGAATCTTAAAGAGCTTCCAATCAATCATTTTAAAAAGAAAATAAGGGATGGCTTATCAATCAAGAATCATATGCATCGAGAGTTTGGTAAATTAGTGTCCCTCCTTTCATTTGTGGCTTCTTTTTTTCTTTGTTTGTTTGTCTAATTTTATTGTAAGTTTGTCATTTATTTTATATTTATATTTTATTTATCTTGACCATTGTAAATTATACAAAGTTCATTGATGGACTATGTTTTCTGTAATATTTATTACAAATATATTTATTATTATTATTATTATTATTATAACGTTGTTAATTTTAAAATTTCGATAATGCTATAGTAGCAAACCACGTAATGTATGCTTCAATACATTTAAGAAAAAGTATTTTAATTTAGCATTTTTTTTTCAATTGACGAGTATAATATAATTTTGCTGTCATAACATATAGCATTAGAACAATTCTAAAGAAATCAATATTTCTCTTTATCTTAACAATACATTTTTTCCCAGTATCCTGTTTCCAAGTTCGTATAACACTCCCCAAATTCTTTCCACTATGCATGCCCTACTTCTGTTTCCGTTATTTCACCGATACAGGCTGTATGTTACCTAAATAGGATTTTAGGCTTGCATTTTTCGACACAACTATCCAACGAACCAAGCGGAAAAGCTATTTCGCAAATTACGGCCCGCGCCGTTCTGCTATTTTAGAAAACGAGGTATTCATCATCTAGTGGGGAGCAACACTGTGAAGGACAACAGACTGCAAACGGAAATAATTTATGCAAACCTCGGTGTTTTTCGTAACCATTAGGAGGCTCGACGAGCCGAGCTGGCAGCTCGAAATATTTCAATACGCCGCTGTCCTTGTGCTAACGTGGCGAAAGTATAGTAGAAAAGGGACGGGAAAGCGGAACAGAATACACATTCCGAGGACCCTTTTCGTATAACTCTTGTCTTTGTATACGAAACAAGAGATGTTGATATTCGAATTTCCTCTTCTGCGTGCGAACGGAAACGGACGCGTCTCTGTAGGCGTCCTAAATCACCCCGCCGAGTCAGGAACGGTAAACACTTTGGCGAGGCATATTTCACCTAGTAGGTGTAATATTAGATCCGATTTTCTCTGAACGAGAGCAACAAAAATTGAATATAGTGAACGCGGGCCTGCGTTCTATTGCTTCTAAATGCAATTATCATTTTGACTTAAGTTAATATGTTTTGTTATTGGCACCGGGTCTCTGGATTTCGTGCATTTGTATAAATAGAATGCGGTTATTGGTTTGTTTCTGCAGCGATTTGTGATCAGGGTCACGCACAGTGAAAGGAGTTCTGCGTAGATTTATTTTATTCATTTTATAAGTAAATTTGACTCACCGACGCAAACATTGCATCACCCCAAAAAAAAAAGCAGAGAATTTTACCCATTTAATAGTGTAAATATGTATGCAAAATTAGTTTCTTTCCATAATGTGATAAAATAAGGTCCTCATGTTAAACATGATGTAAGAATTCGAAATTTCATCCTGTATAATGCGAGAATTTAAATTCATTTTATTAATACGTAGTTAATAGATACCGTGGCATTTGCTGAGTAGCGTCTATCTAACAGGAAACAATAATCTATTTTCGTTTAAAGACTCGCGTAATTAAAATAATATGGTATTACTTTGTATGTTATCTGCCTCTTTGTTTATTGTATGTTACATTTGCCGTTCAGCAATTCCCACGTTCCTCTCAAGTAGGACGTCTGAAAGTCAGAAAAATAACGCCTTCGGTCATACTTGCGCCCTCCTCTAAAGAGAAGCGAAACTAGTTATCGGTGCGAAATGACGTCACAATCAAAGTTTATAAAAACCCTTTACATTGCTGTTTTAATTTAATTAGTTCGCGGTCCTTCAATTTAGCTTCAGGAATAAGCACGCGTCCCCTTCGTCGAGTGTTTCTAATTCTTAAAATTAAAACTTCTCATCTTAATATTTTGCATTTAAAATTAAGCATAAAAAAAAATCGAGAACATGAAGCAAAAGCTTTCCTCGAGAGGTGATTAGTGATTTTGTACTAAAACCGTTTAAATTCCCCCTTTAATTTTGCTTAAATTTTTGTGGGTGTTGTGTAAAGTTTTGTGCCTTAAAATTTGGATTACGAGAATTATTTTTTTTTCCCACATCGGCTGGTAAGATGTTCGAAATTTCTGCTTAAAACTAACCAATGCAATTACGTGAAAACCGTAACTCGTTCCGCTCTCTTCTCTCCCTTAATGAGAGTTTTGTAAGGAAAATTACCTGAGCTTATGTTAATCAACAGTATAAAATTTTAAAATATTCAACAATACAAAATTTGTGTTTTGTTTCCTTTTGTTCACTTGTTATTTTATTTAAATGTGTAGTGTGTTAGATTATTTCCAATGTCTCAAATATTCAATATATAATTGATAAAAAATATAAGTCGTTCTATTATTTCGCCATTTAAAAGAAGTTCAGTTGAACCCTTAGTAAAGACCCGGAGAGGAAGACAATTTGTGTAAGAGAAAGCCGACGAGAAGGGAATAATCAGCAAATCTTTAGGCTAACTAACGGCCCTGCTTCGACTGACGGTGGAACACAGTTGGAAACATCTTTGCAAATTACTAAAACCATTCGCTTACCGAACAAAAAGTTTGTTTCCAGCAGTGGCTCGTCGGTCAAAAGAGCAGGAGGGGTTGTCTGCGAGACGGAATTTGGCTTGTCCTATTTGAATTTGGTCTGGCCATCCCCAAAAGTTTCCAGACAAGAAAACCCGTTCCGTTACAATGAAATCTATATATTTTCGTTAAACAAATAATAATAAATTAATTTCTATTAACATTTTTAATTCCATGTGAATGCGCACACATAAATAGGCCTAATTTGTTACAACTTATTTTGAAAAAATGCAGTAACTAAATTTACAGTACCAAAATAATTATAAAAACATTTAATTTACCACTTAGCTTACCAAACTATTAAATATGCTGTAACGCTGCACACAATAGCCTACAGCCCGGATTAAAAAAATTAATTTTACCCTCATCTCCTTTAAATTCTATGTTAATGACCAGTTTAAATGATATTGTAGTCGACGTAATGTGTGCCTTAATGAAAACAATTTCTCATGTGGATTAAAACATTTAAGTGCGAATAAAAGTGATTTTATTTAATAAAAAAAATTCTAAATGTAAACTTGTTTAAAATTAGACATAAATCTTTGGATATTCTTATCTCAGGTAAGTACGTGAGTCCGTTTAATTAATAGCACTAAAGTTTTATTAGCAATTCCACTTATTGCAATTTTACATTTATAGTTTCAAACGTGTATACGTCTAAATTAAATTCCAAAATTCCCGCGTTTTCTGACCGTTCAAACTGAGTTAAGCTAGGCTTAAATAGACGTGCGAGACAGAATGACCAACCTTGATGGTAAATTACTGGATATTGGTTCGTAACGTAAAGTACATATCAAATATAATACTACCACTTATACAAATTTCCCCAATAACTGCAAACGGTTTAGCGATGATACAAACAATTTTATAACCTCAAATTTTGCAGAACGGTATAAAATGAAATTTCTTATAAGTATAATTTAATTTAGATTAGCATTGAAATATACGTTATTTTTTAGGTAGATTTGAAGGGAATACTTTCTACAAGGACGAATTCTGTAGACATCGGAGTGGTCAGGACTTTTCAGTGCGGATAAGGCCTCATACTCGTAGTACTTCGGATCACGAATAATGGCTCAATCAGACAGGAACATATCAGGAGACTCCGGAAAATCGTCGTTGAATGAAAATTACCCAAAAGCTGGTAAGTAATTTGGATAATATTTATGTGTAAAACTTTGTTTAACAGTTAACAATTATTTTTAGTTTTGAATTTTTGAATAAATTGGATTTATCGGAATAGCCGTTAAATTTTACGAGAACAATTGAGACACGTCTGCCTCGAACAAAGGTTGGGTAGGGAATGGTTCGAATTGAAAATGCTTTTAACTGACTTGAAAGCGATTTCTTCGTCAAGGAGTCCAACTGTCAGTGAAAACCGTTTATAAACGAAAAGTGAGGGGAACATCCATTTTTTATACATGGAATGTCATGTGACCGAATGGACGTGTCGAATGTATAACGAAATAAAAATATAATAATTGCAAAATCACCTTACATTAAAATATTGATAAAGGTACGTTGTGTGATTATGAGAAAATACATTGGAATTTTTAAACACTTTTACTATGTAAATTAACAATCTTTAAAATTAATTACTGTACCCCAAAAAGTAGGCAACCATTTATACACATAGAATTCTTACAGAATCCAATTTCGAGCAATCTCCCATGTCTGTCTGTTGACATATCAAAGCAATTGGACTGCCAATGCATTTACAAACATTATTAGACTAAATTTAAATGGAATAAATACACACTAAAAAAAATAAAAATATTCATTTGAATTGCACTTGGATCCAAATTAATCCAAAATACACTATTCAAATTCTAATATTCATTTTCGATGTGTAGGTATCACTGCTGATCATCTTGCTTCCTGAAGGGAAAATTCTGAAGGAAAATGCCTTGAGTGACTTGCCAAATGCAGAGATTTCCTACATCACCTGGACATCGTCTGGCTGTCTGCTGCTACATATTATATCCTTTTTCTATTATAACTAATTAGTTTTAATATATAACTAAGTAAAATAGTAACATTCCCTTTTAAATAAGAGTAAAGTATATATTCCATAACAATACATAATTATTGACAAAAGATCACTATACAATATTTTGGTACCTATGATTTGTCTTGAAACTTTCATTAAAATACGGGAAAACCACAAGTTGTTCTTTTTTTCCTGAATACAGGTCTGGTATGAATTCCAATTTTGCTCATTCCACCCCTGAATATTTCTCCAGTTAATATGGCGTCCCTCTACAGAATATAGCTCCAAAAGATGAAAAATGCTGACTGAGAGTGACAATTTTGATTGTTATGGTATTATGTAGTGTTGTTTTCTGACGTTCCAATCCATTTACGAAGAAATTGTTTATGACGCAATAATAATAATAATTAGAGTTATGATGGGAGTTGTAGACCCACATATTGGTGTCGCTTTTTGTTTCGGCGCCTTCGGTATTTACGATTAGCTGGTCTATGTATCTGTGAAATTGAAATATTAATGTTTTATAAAAATAATGAAAACGAATTTATAAAAAATCGCCATGTATTCAATGGTATGACAAGAAGAGGCTGTCATTATTTGAACATTCTTCCTCATAAATTAAAATAAATTTTCTTTAATTTTACTCTACTGCGTGATTTTGTGAAGCTTTTTTAATTTGGGTTTAAGATCGGAATTAGATTACCACTTTTTAGATTCTCCTTTACATTTTTTTTTTTTTTTGCTACGATTAGCAACTTTTTCAAGCATTATGTAATCTGTAATGTTAACTATCATTAGTGGTTACAATTTGCAATTTTTTTTTATTTACATTTACCTAGTATGTTAGAGTGATAAAATTAAAAAAAGCGTCACAAAATCACAAATATTGGATGGTCAAATTTAAAAATTAACCACCGAAACAATATACTGCGTGAGGCTTCTCAATAAATAAATGCGTCGTTATACTAAATATGCTGTATACTGGCTGAATTAAATGAAAATGCAAAATGAATTAAACAAAGAAAAAGAAAAAATAATTAACAATTAACCTCAGAATTACCCTCGCGAATTAAAACTTGAATCTAACCACGAAAAATAAAATGTGAGTGAATGAAATCTGACTTTCTTAAATACCCGAAAAATTGAAAAGGTTTAATTAAAATAAAAGAACAGAATTTTTAACCCAAAAATGCTAATCAACAATAAAATTTATTTTTCAAAATGGGTAAAATTACAACTTGTGCAGAAAAAAACCGTGAACTGAGGTTTCTGGCCTTGAAATAAAACTGCACTTGATTCTAAATTAATATAGGACATGCTATTTCCTTATGCAAAGAAAGATTTTTTGTTCAGGAAGATAATACAAAATCTTTCAATTTCAATCCACGTGGTTTCAAGTTAAAATAAACTAAATGCAAGAACAAAGCTTGTACTCACCCAACCGAGGTGACAAAAATGAAACAGCAAACTTGAAAACGGAAAAATAACCTCTTTAAACTATAATGAGACAATAAAAACTAAAAATATCTTCCCGAACAAAAATAATAAATGATCTTATATCTATAATGTGCACACTTCAATATATTAACAATTACTACAAAATGAATTCCTTGATTGGCTATATTTCAGAAATTAAATTTCAATATCAAATGAATTACAAAATGGCAACAATAATATACAAAAATACGTCTACTCACGTCAATAGTCAAACAAGGAACTGCTTAATAAAACTCTGTTTTTCTTACAAAAATCCCTCTCTCAAAATCGTACAACGCAGTCGCATAAACAATACGCCAACATTCAAAAGAACCCGCATAAACTCTACACTAGCGAACACTAGACAAATTAATGAATGGAATTAAAAAAACTTAATACTAAATTAATGAAATCATACAATAAACTCTTTAACTAAAATGTATACAAACAAATGAATTCTAGTTGAAAATTCTCTTCGACATTTGAAATCAAACGAACGGAGTAATCATAACAACAAAACTAAGCAACTTAAAATACACTCAGCGGTAACGCGAGTAGTCTAACCATAGCAGTATGAAACGCACGCTTCTGTTTCCAGTTGATCTGATTTCTGCTAGCTATCTAAGTCATTTTCTCTTGAAACAGGTGTACTATCATAAGTACACATATATGATCAGTCCGAAAAGCTTTGAATCACAATGTAGGTACATAATTCAAATATGATATGGCCTTTACTATTCGTTTAATCATGTGTTTTAAGAAAATAAATTTCACGTAATATAATATTTAGGCAATTTTCACATTTGTATCAAAACACCTTCTCATTGGACTAACAAGCTAATTTGTTCTTTGTAGCACTGGATCAAATAAATATTAATATCAAAATATCCTTTCTCTGAATAAATGTGTGCAGTTTTTCTACGACTAAGATATGTCATTTGTATTATAATAAGTAATAACATATTAATACAATAAAAAAAGGTTTGACAGGCACTCAAACTTTCAACAACGCTTTCTTCAAAAACAAACGCCAAATCTGGATGCGAAATTACACTTGAGAGCCTTTTCAGCTCCACAATTAAGACATTCAGTTCAGAGGGCCGAAATGGAGGATTTTCGCCTTGTGAGACCGCCACTTTAATATGATTTATAAACCGGTAATAATGTCGGAACATCGGTCGAAAGAGCCCCCCAACATAATTCACGTGAATTACGTGTGTTTCTCTTTTAGCATGTTGCTCGCGGTGTAATGTATGTTGTTTTCGAACTGGTAAAGTTGAAGACAGATTTAGAATCAGGTAAGATTAATGAGCAACCTTATGTTGTACATTATTTGTGTGGACAGAGTTAGTTATATATTGCACTTCAGAGAATATAGTTACAATTATAGAAATAAGTAACAACTGGCATAAAATGATTAACCTACCCTACTATTATGATACCCTTATAAATTTCAGTTTTAATGACATTGTTTCTGAAATTGAATATCGTTTTATCATATCAGTTTACTTTTAAGCATTTCATGTCTGGTTTAGGGAAGAGTTGGAATAGTGAGACGGAATAGTTGAAAACAAATAGTCTTGATGTACCCGTTTCTGGATTATAGCAGAACAGTGCTTATTTAAACAAAATTTGCTTAAAAATATAAATAAAATCGCAAAGAAGTAATCATAACAAATATTGTTCATATATCTACGGCTTATGTAGATACAAAATAAAGTAAAATAGATATCCCTTACAATAAGTCATTTGTTTTTAAATTAGAAAAAAATATTTTTCTTTAGAGGCAGTTGAAAGTTTCTTGTTTGGATATTGTACATAGAAAAAGAAGATTCTCTAAATTAAAACAACGTTTCTTTACTACTATTCAAAAGAGCCATTTTTTCAGTTAATTCATTTAATTTTATACAATGCGTGCCATATTAGTACTGCCGATTGAAGTTTGTTTGGAAAGACTGTGTGCAGGAATGAAGGTCGGCGGATGTGGATTTCAATCCACACTGCAACATGTTTGGAAACTATGGCAAATTTTTATGTATAGATTTGGTCCCTATTTATAAATGCTCACGGGCCTACATAATATATATTAACTATAAGAAATAATAATAATAATAATATCTAATAATAATAATAATAATAATAATAATTGTATTTATTGGCAGTAAACACGTGGTGGTTCTTTTAATTAGCTACAAAGAAATAGCTTTTCGTGTTTGTGTGAGTGCTTTCTTTTATATTAGATGGGAATGTAATTAAATAAATTGACATTGCTATACTTTGTAATTTATTTTATAATATAGACATAATATTAAGGTCCTCTCTGGGCTGTACTCAACCTAGATAGAAAATATTAAGTTATAATACCAGATAAGGACTGGGAGACAGTAAGAGCGGACTCAAATTGGTATATAGACTATAGGCTAAGAAGCCTAGAAAGGCTCTTTGGGTAAGCTTCAGCAAAGACACAACATTCCAAGCTGAGGTTGCTGCAATCCACCATTGTGGTCGAGAAATAGAAAGATGTACCGAATCAGGTAAAAGCGTCGCTATTTTCTCTCTTGTGGACTGACTGCCATCCACACATAAAGCGATTAGTTCCGTAAGTATGGCATTCTAAGCTGATCTGGGACTGCGTAAGCGCCCTAAATGAGGTGGGCACCCAAAGGAAATTAATTTTGGTCTGGGTCCTTAGCCACTCGGCGTGAGAGGAAATGAGGTGCAACAGCGGCTGAGTTGGCCAAGTGAGATTCGTCAAGGTTATTCGTTGAAGCTGGCCTTTCTTTTGGCACTACCAAATCGCAAATTAAAAAAAAACCATGAATGGCAAAAATCACCGGGATAGAGACAAGCAAAAGGGTTCCTAAAGGAAGAGAGGCCTGATTTTACTAGAGATCTATCGGATAATGATAGAGAAGACTGTCAAAATGATAGTAGGTCTGCTGACTGGTCGTTGTAAACTAAATAGGAATATGTACAACATACGCCTGGAAGATGAGGCAACCTGCAGATTCTGCCAAGAGGAGGAAGAATCACCAGTTCATGCGCTGTGCCATTCTGAAGACCTGGCCAGGATAAGGTTTCTAGTAATGAGCGTGGAGAACCCCAGAACTATTATTCTTTTTTGAGTATTTTCAGAGAATTTAGAATTATTTAAAATCAATCGCTGTTGCTATTATTTTACACCATCTGTGCCCTTTTCTGCCAATAATTATAATGTTGCATTAGGTTGTATATCTAAGTCAATTAGAAAAGTTAGGAAGCCGCGTCATAAATTCCTCCAATTTCTCAAAAAATGCATGTAAAGACATTTATTTTATTAAACCCTGTTGCTCTTATCAAATTACAAGCTTTTAGGGTACTTAGAGATATCATTTATACCAATCGACTGAAGTTTCCTTTTCTTTTCGCCAATTTACAACAATGACATATCGGTCATAATGTATAGGCAAAACAGTTTTTAGCAAGTCTAGAACAGTAAGCAAAAAAAAGGACGTGCAGTTGAAACAAAATTGTCGCATACAGATTTTTGTTTATCAATTAGAACAGTGGTCGCAACAATAACAGAGACAATATACTAAAGAAGTTTAATATCATTATCGCTGTTTTTCACAAACATTGATGTTTCCCCTAAGCATTCAGCATTAACGTATGAGGTTATCTAAAGTTCCACGCATTCAGCAACGTGTAATATATTTTTCCAACTGTCGATAATTATTAAACCTCCAATAGTTTATCGGGCCACAGCTGCGGGGAAGTTTAACGAAACGAAACAATGTTGCCACGGCCCGCAGTGCGGAAAACAGTCGTCTAGAACTTGATAATCTGTAGGGAATACATACAACGCCGTAGCTGTGACGGCAGACGGCAACCGTACTCTAAAAGCAATAGGAATAACGGGGTAACAGACTTGAATTAACGTAGTAGTTTCAGGAACATCCAGAAGTGCCAATAATCGATTTGCCTTCGCGTCTCTCGCATTGTTTTGAGGACAATTCTCTACCTATTTTCCTAAGAAATTGGATCCGAGGAAAATTTACATGGATATTTGTCCTTTGTCCCGAATGGTACGCGTTCACCTTCAATATCAACCATGAGAAATACTTTATCATGTGGATTCAATTGCGACGCCAATACTATTGGTTTTCACCTTTGTTTTCGTAACATTTTCTCGCCGAATAAATTGTAAAACTGATGTAAGAGATATAAATATCCATATGTATCTAAGCATGTATATCATAGTAAGCGCAATTTCTCTATATTTTAATTTCAGACGAACTGAAATTGCTAAATTAATCAAAACTATCGTATCATAAAAATATATAATCACTTCGTCAGTTATAGGAGGGCCGCATTAGAGGGCAGTCGATATTTGTTTAGTTCAGGATTCCGATGCAAAGACCTTAATACCACAAAATGAAAAATATAATAATATAATATAATATATAATAAGAATAGGGATATTTTAATTTGCCCTGTAGTAGAAGAAATGTCGCTTACGTCTAGCAGAAAAGTTGCAGAGCAACTAAATGTTTCACACAATATGATCTACGGAGCTTTAAAGAAAAATAAATATCCATCCTATAAGTCAAATACAGCAAATGAACTATTTCCTAATGACACATATAATAGATGCAGTAGAAGAAACGTCGCTCACGTTTAGCAAAAAAGTTGCAGAGTAGCTGAATGTTTCACACAATATAATCTACGGAGCTTTAAAGAAAAATAAACATTCATCCTATAAGTCAAATATAGCAAATGAACTAATGCCTAATGACAAATGTGGCAGATGCAGTAGCAGAAACGTTGCTCACGTCTAGCAGAAAAGTTGCAGAGTAGCTGAATGTTTCACACAATATGATCTACGGAGCTTTAAAGAAAAAGAAACATTCATCCTATAAGTCAAATACAGCAAATGAACTAGTGCCTAATGCCAAATGTGGCAGATGCAGTAGAAGAAGCGTTGCTCACGTCTAGCAGAAAAGTTGCAGAGCAACTAAATGTTTCACACAATATGATCTACGGAGCTTTAACGAAAAATAAATATCCTTCCTATAAGTCAAATATAGCAAATGAACTATTTCCTAATGACACATATAATAGATGCAGTAGAAGAAATGTCGCTCACGTTTAGCAGAAAATTTGCAGAGTAGCTGAATGTTTCACACAATATGATCTACGGAGCTTTAAAGAAAAAGAAACATTCATCCTATAAGTCAAATATAGCAAATGAACTAGTGCCTAATGACAAATGTGGCAGATGCAGTAGAAGAAACGTTGTTCACGTCTAGCAGAAAAGATGCAGAGTAGCTGAATGTTTCACACAATATGATCTACGGAGCTTTAAAGAAAAATAAACGTTCATCCTATAAGTCAAATATAGCAAATGAACTAGTTCCTAATGACAAATGTGACAGATGCAGTAGAAGAAACGTCGCTTACGTCTAGCAGAAAAACCACAGAGCAGCTGAATGTTTCTCATAATACGGTCTACGGAGTTTTAAAGAAAAATAGATATCGATCCTATAACTTAAATAAAGCAAATGAATTATTTCCTAATGACAAACAAGACAGATGCAGTAGAAGAAACGTCGCCTATGTCTAGCAGAAAAAAATGCAGAGCAGCTGAATGTTTCAAACAATATGGTCTGGAGTTTTAAAGAAAACTAGATATCGATCCTGTAAGTTAAATAAAGCGTTACGTGAAAAAAATTATTGATTGCATGCGAAACATATCAGTCGAAACATTGTCTTAACATGACCGCAGAAATGTTGTTGATAAGTTAGGGTATTGCGTATTAAAAATAGGTTTCAGTTTTGATCGTTGTTGGAATGGTATTTACTCACTAACGGTTGATGCTAAAGCAATTACAATGAGTTTTGGAAAAAAATCGTTTTTCTTAATTAAATATCTTGTTTCAATAATCTGAAAATTCCGGAAAAAAAAGCAAAAATTTGATTGATTTTGATACTGTAAGGTAGTAAAGCGTGTTACTGTAAGCTCTTAAAAACATATTTTCCTTAATCCTTTTTTCAATCTCCTCACCTATTTTTTACCACCAGGAATTAGTATGTACTAAAACCGGATGCGGCGCTTAAAAAGAAAAGCAGCTTATTTCGGTGTTAATTCCATTATACAATCCAGCAGAGCCAAAAGCGAACTTTTAATCATTTTTGGAACTTGTTTAGATAGAAAACAAGGGTATAAAAGGTAAGCAGACACCGATACCTCTTCGGCGAAATTTATAATCTGGTTTAAAAATTGCTTTATTATTTCACCAGCATAAGGGTAATTTATCAAGAGTTTATTTGCCGAAGAAGTTGGAGAAGAATATAATGGCCATTGAAGTCAAACTGAGCACATATATTTTTATTGCATTTCTACAGTTTTCGCAAGTCAGTACAAATAAATTCGTCGGTAAACGGTTTAAAATTGAGTTGAACTTAACAAGTTTACAGATATAAGGAGGTTGTTTTGGTGAAAAAGTTTAAAAGAGCGCTTCTTACTAGTTTCAACTTCCGTTAAGAAAATTTAATTTCATTTTTGAACAGCGCAAACACAAATCGATCGTGCAACGGTTGCAACGCTTGACTTTAGATGAATCAATTTACAGTTTTAACAAAGCTTTCATCTGGTAATGAGTATCAGGTTCGTTAAATATTACTGATTCTGTCAATGTCCCGAGTTCGATAAACAAGTACACCTTTAACACCAAATTGGTTTAATTAATTTTAATTGATTCTGCTTGTGCAGGCGGCACAGTGCTCTGTTAAATTGGGATCATTTAAAAAAATCAATAGCCAAGTATATTTCTCGTAGCTTTGCGGAAAATACAAAACATCTACGCCCTGTGTTTGACAAGGCACTAACGGCTTTTATTTCAGGCTTAAATGGTTCATTATCAACAAAAATCAGAATATGCCTTATACACAGATACGAAGTAAAGTTTAGTACATAAAAAATACCTACCGGAGGTTGGAACACCTCTGGATTCGGCAAAATTTCAATGGGAATGGTATAATACGTCAACAAGTACTACATAAAAGTATTAAAATGCATTCCACAACCCGAAAGTTCGCCCACCAATGAACTAAACCAAACCAACCCGCATTTAGAAAAGGTGCTTGATAAACTAAGGCTTTCCTTATGGACAGGTCGCAAAGTATGTTGGAAATTTTGACAGCTTTCTCCAAAACCAGATCATTAGTTTTATGCGATGGTCATTGTCGAAGCATAGCACCTAGATGATAGTATGGTGACACTCCCACCATTTTCCAGGCCAAAATTATTGCCATTCCGACTTGTGCTGAAAGCATCTCAAAACTGCCTGTGCGAGATGGAAGGTGGAAATCATATCCGACAGCCAGGCTTACATTGAGATGGGCACCAGGTCATTGGCATAGGGCAGCATCGAAACGTTTGTCAGGTCCCAACTTGCTACTAGGCACAGCTCATTTTGGGTTGGACTCGCCGGTGCTAAACACTGTACATCCCTAGGGCTTCAATCCAATGAAGAAAGACTCCGTAAGGCAGTCTTTATGAGCAGGAACAGATTCAGACTAACCCAGATTCGGTAAATGAACTCTCAGTCAGATTGCGAACTTTTATGATAGGGTGCAACCTGAGTTAAATGGACATGGTGGGTGTTTCTGGCCGAGTTACCTTCTTCAGGTTTACACCCGCCCAAGGACAAAAAAATGGTGATGTATGTAGTGATTATACACTACAGTTAATGGTAAGATCTATATTAACCTACGGTTGCCAGGTTTAATGGACCAAGACTACATAAAACTATTACTAAATTCATTCATCTGTGCATTACTCAAGCTGCAAAAAGCTGACTTATAGATGGCTGCTATAAAAAGCAATGACAAATCTACCCTCCATGGATATTTATATTAAAGGGGGAAGCAAGAATGGGGCATACAGATTGAAAAGTGGTGGAAATTGGGGAACCCAGAATACTTCTAGGCATACCAGAAAAACAACCGATATGGTAAACCCCATCTTTGAAATGGGAAGTTGGACTGAAGTGAGTGGAAAGCCAAACAGAAGCCAGGGATTCGAAATCAAAATTGGTGCGTAGATCACAGTTCTGGAGATGTATATATGCAGAAACCCTGAATCATACATAATGTATTGGGCGATATACCACTCTACAACAAACGAACATAATAGCAATAGAGAAACATACGTTAGTAGAGCGTTGCAGTAACTTAAATGTCAGCGGATTAATATTCCATCAGATAACCAAGCCGCTGTAAAGGCACTAGCATCTTATCAGATAACCTCGAATGTAGCTTGGGATTGCCTGGAAACCCTAAAAATCCTAGCCAGACACAACAAAGTTACAAGAAAACACTCTGACAATATTCACTGGACTAGAACCGGGTTTGGGAATAACTAAAACTGCTATATGTGGTGCAATGGCTGAGTGGATGGTAGGAAAACACCAGGTTCCCTGGAGCAGCGCAGAAGGACATATACACAGGATACGGGGATGATAAGGCAACCATCTCGGCAACTAGCTGAACATGTACTACCTCTCCACGTAATACAGGTTAGAACTGCGACGTCCCCCACACAGGCTACTAAACCTAATAAGAAGAACTAACCTGTTTATGTAACGAAATACACTAAGTATGGAATGTCAAAGGGATAATAAGATGACTTTATTCGCACTCAGTGACTAAATCAATCAATGGTGATAGAAGGAGCAATAAGTCAGTGCGATAACAAAGCTTGCTTTCAAAGGATCCTAAGCATGGCAGTTATAAAACAATGTGTTCTTCCCAATCATTGGTATTAGAAAAAATCTCGGGTTTCAGCCTTTATATATCGCATAGACGGAGAGCTGACTACACGCATTTCAATGTGACTCAATATAATCGTTATTTTAATTTAGTTCTACATTTATTTCATTGCTTTCCCTACATTATAAAGGAGCTTGTTTCATTCTAACCAGAAGTTCCTTTCTGATGGCGAGGTTTTGTTGCCGGTCCATACTGATTTTTGAATGGTTTCATAGTAAAAATAGTTTAAAATAAGGCAAATAAGCCCAGTAGTGCATGGGATTTTTCGATCCTTCCATTCATCGATTTGATGGAAATATTGAATGAGTTTCTTTCAACTGGCATTCTTCGATTTTGAAGCACATATCATCCGAAACGGAGTTTTTAGTAATTAAACGTGAATGTTATACTATGCAACGTTATTTTGGAAACAGATACTTCTATAACAGTTAAGAATCAGTTTTCTATTTATTTTTGCCTAAGGAATCACTGAAGTTCCAAATTTTCTCGACGGGCTCTCTGTATATTGCCTGGTGAACTGCTTATATATTTTAATATTCTTTGTACTAGGGAAAAGAACATCTCATTTAAAGCACAAAGCAAAGCTGGGAATAATTGAGGAAATTTCATCGAAAGCCGAATATAATTAAGACACATTCCCTAATGAAAACGCAATAGAAAACGACTGCATGTCCGCGAAAGTACTAGGAAAATCCTATTATGGCAGCCATAAAAATGAAGTATTACCCGCTATACGAAATTGATAAAAATAAAAAAAAAACGTAAATTACCGGTTATTGCTTCATTCTTTTAATAAAACCCAACATTAATTATTTACTATGGTCTTTTCCTAATTTGATAAAGTTAATTCTTAAATTCATTCGCCTGATTCAATTTTTTGCGCTCCTCTTTTTTTAAGTATGCCTTTGTATAACCGTTTCCCGTTTCAAAGTTAATGTGTTGGCGTGACTAAGCGATGAGTATCTGAGCAAGGTATGTATATGAAGTCCTTTAATTAATGTTTTTATTTTGTCGGTTTCAAAACAGCGCAGTTGGAGTATCAGATGAAATGGTTGCTGGACTGCCGAGTGGAGTGACTATCATAGAGAAAGCCAACGCTCTGCGGTTAGTTTTACGAAATAGGTATATGTGTTTCGTCTTCTTTTGTGCACACTGCCAATGTTTTGGTCGAAACTTTTTTACGTTGCATTTTTACGCATCCAAAGCTGGAAGCTTTTTTTAATATAGAAGCATAGGGTATGAACAACACGTATCCAGGATGTTCGTAATGTAATGCGTTTTAAATCAAAATTTGTCTAAGTAGGTAATAAAATGTAAGTACTTCTATATAATAAAAAAACGATTTATGATAATACCAAATTTTGTGTAAGTTAACTTTAAGGATTTAACAGTCCAGTAAACCACGTTTTGCATTCAAGTTAACTGAACTGAAGTTTCTACGTTTCAACCCTCGAAAGTGATTGCTGTACCGTTTCCATCTATTAAAACCTCAGATTCCATCGAAGAAATCCGAACGTATAAGAAACAATATATATGTTGTGCGTATACATGAGAGCGCTTGAATCGGAAAACCAACGTTCAACAACGACAAAGGCTTACATCCATTCGATCAGAATGCGCGATAGGATTTAATGGAACAACAGGAATATAAATTCTTCAAGGGAGGCGATAAATTCGACGGAAAAGTATAGGAACAACCTTGGGAAGGTTCGAGGAAAAGTGCCGGGTAAAATAAAAAGAAGGAATGTGCCTAAAATAGCAATGCAAATAAATCGAAATTGTCTCTTCCAGGCGCGTATATGTGCGGATATTCTTGTAATAAAAGCCGAATATCAAATAAAATTTCTGTGTAATACCAAAATAAAGTTTTCAGCGAAATCGTCACTTTGAATTTGTTATTCTTTTTCGAAACAACAATCTCTTGTATAAAAAAATTGATAACTTATCTGCTATAGGTTTATATTTGTGATAAACTTGCATGATATAATACAGGAAACATCCTTATTATAGTAAACAAAATGATTTTTACAATTTATTAATTCTCTTGGTTCAAGTAAAATATACTGAAACGATATTGTAGCATATACAATGTGTTTAAAAGCTCAGAAACCCCCAAAGCATAATTAACGCCTTTCGAGGAAAATTATAAAATGACAATGGAAGTAATACGACATAGATATTGCATCAACCTTAAGAAAAAATGCCATTTTTCAAACTTGGCTGAAACGCTTAACTAATTACTGATTACTAGAGACCGGATTATATGCAAAGAAAATCTGGAATATATGCGCATATATATGCATCGATTTTTGAGAAAATATGCATAAACCTGGGGCATATATGCAAAAAAATTGTGACAATATGCAAAATTTTTACTTAAAATAAATAAGAGCAGAAATTTAAACATTAACTTTATTGCACAACATTTTTTCACATTAAATGTTTATCAAAATTGTGTAAAAAAAAGTTTTGTCTTCTATCAGAATACATATGTTTCGAAATAGAAAAGCCTCTTTCAACATCTACAGATGTTGTAATTAGTGCATTTTTTTTAACTTTGCAATACATTCTAAACTAAAATTAAAGTCGAAATCGTTTACTGTTTCACCTTCCAAATTTTTTTTAACTTTCTTCAATTTCAAATACCCCGCATTTTTATTTATCACTTTTTTAAATTTATTGTATATAGAATTACCTATTGCACCCTTAACCTTCTTACATAGCATATCAAATTCGTCTACTATTTCGACTGATTCCGAGAGCGACATCCCTTGCGTTTCTAGTTTACGAATGGAACTTGAAACAAAGCTATAATTTGACTTAATATACACAAGGTTTTGTAGCAATTCTGTTGATGTTACAATCTTTTTACAGTTTTCTGGAGCAATGCAGTCAGCAGTGATTTCAAGAATTACATTTTTTATTCCTTTAAAATTATCGGCGAAAAAATTGCAGCCTCTAACTATGTACCCCATCTCGTAAAAATCGGTTCAGGAGGCAACTTAACACCGGGAAGTCGCTCCTTATAAAATTGGATTCGTAAAGGTGCTTTTAAAAACACTTTTTTGACATTGCTAATTAAATCATTAATCAAAGGGAATTGATTCCTAATGTCTTCGGCTACACGATTGAACCATGAACTGAACAAGTGGTATGAATAATGTTACTATAAAAAAAAATTAAATTTTGCACGGCTTTTATCATGTATGGTGCAGCGTCGGACAAGATTAGTTACATTTTTTCACAAGGTATACTTCCAGGCAAAAAGAAATTTGATAAACCTTCTTGAACGAATTGGGCAATTGTCTAATTATTTGTTTTTTTGAAGTTCTTTACAATAAATTAAATATGATTTACCTACAATATCTTCATGAAGAATTCCTATTAACAAATGGACAATATAACGGCCACACTTATCCGTACTTTCATCTACCATGATATAAATAAAATTATTCCCTACCAATTGTGAATTTCTGCTATTGTTTGGTGGTAACAAGATGTGACATAATTTTTTCGTAAGGTACTTTCGTCAGGTTATACATATTATGTTTGCAATATTTCTGCAGAAATGATTTCAAATTAACATTGTTTAATCTTGCTAATGGTATGTTAGACGAAATTAATGCGTTAGACAGATCCGTATTATATTCTTCTTGGTCTGAGTTTCGTGAAGTTGATGCTACACATTGACGTATAGATTGCTGCACATATGCGGATCACTTTAGTGTGATGGAGTTTTAGCGTGTTGATCAATCAGGTATTTTCTCTTAGAAGACAGCTACAACAATAATTGTCATTTTATATCGAAAGTTAAAGAATTTAAAAACAATTGTAAAGCTTTTAGTAAAATTAAACTTACCAGTTTACTGCAGGCTCAACAAAATATTTTGTAGCCATTCTTTACCAGGATATGGCTTAATTCATAAAGAAATTTTGTTCGCTATACTCATTGTATGTACGCACAGTATTTAAAAACGTAACACAATTACATGCTGTTTCGCTCAAAGATATTCAATGAATGAATAGTTTATTTGGGAGTTAATAATAATAAAACGTATTTACCACATCCCTTCTGCTAGGCGAAATTAAACACGTGCAGTTCTTGGAAAAAAAGTATTAGAGAAACCAATGGAAAAGATTTATCGTTCTGAGAATTATCAGTTGTCGATCTACATTAGGAATTACTAGGAATTTTTACTAATAGAAAGGATAAGAAAAAGCTTAAATATGCAATATATGCAACTTTTGTAAAAATATGTATGGAAATGCCTAAATATGCAATATATGCAATCACTAATTAGCGCTAATTAACTTCAATTAGTGTAATACTTCTACATATAGACTATAATTAAAGATACGCAAAAAATAAAATATATGCACTTTGCATATAATGCGGTCTCTACTGATTACCGTCATTATGAGGAATTCATTCAAATAGCAAATTTCTCCTCTCCTATTGTGGCATAATTTGAATAAAAGTCATTTTTTACATGAAACGAAAATAGTGCTTGCTTAATTGTAAAAACTTAAAAAAGTTTAACACCAACAGGAAATAAGTTTCAGCCCAAATAAACCTTATTTTCCAAATAATAAATTCCAACTCAGATTTTTTTTTTTTGTACAGCATATCTATTGTCAATTCCATCCGTGACAGCGTTGTATATTATATATACGAATGTATGTATTTTCAATAGCTTCAATAATATGAATGATGGATTCTGCCAAATCAATACCTCGCCCTGCAGGTATGCATGACTACACAGATATCCAGATAAACAATCGTATATTTTTAGAACAAATTCTCTTCAACGTTTCAATTTCATTATTATTTTTTTTCCTTTCATATCTGTTGTTTTGATATGATGGATTGTCGTTCACATATTCCATTGCTGAAGACAAACAAGCTTTATTTTGTTGTGGTCCTGTCAGAATTGTGAGAGATTTTGGGTAGGGTTAGGAAACCTCAAGCGACAGCAATATTTAGGAATGTCAAGTTTGTTGTTTTGTTAATAAAATCGTTTGCAAAACTATGTGAACTATAAACTACGAATTTATATCTATATAATTACGAATTGGAATTAATGTAGGTGCTACGTGTAATGCACACAATGGCACAGACGAGACGGGATGACAAGTTGAATTTAATAAGGTTTAAACATTATAAAATATTTCCTTAACAATATCTTTATTCGAAACTTCTAACTAGGATTCATAAAATAATGGAAGACTTTTCTCAGTAAAGTTGGGGAACTCATATCTAACAGCTCTTATTACGTTCAGAAGAATAAGTTGATAGAATCGGAGCTGATAAAATACATTGTAACATACAGTGACTATTGTAATGGACATATCTATAGTGAATAAACATTTATTATACAGGGTTATATTAATTTTATGTCATGGACAACACATCTAGGTTAGTAAAGTAAACTAACACTTAAAGTTTTAACTAATTTCAAATATCTCGAAAAACTAGTGATATACTTACTGTTGCGGCAACATATGTTTTTTTTTTATTAGCAAAATATGCAAATAAAAATATGCTCCATACTAGCAAAAGCAATAAAAAGTGAATAACACTAGGAATGGACTCGAGTCTCTGCGTAGCAGGCGTCATCACCGCTCCTCCGAGTGTATAAACCCACTTTCATCACTCTCACATCTCAAGCTTTACGAACAATCACTCTCTCGGCGAAAACAGTTTAGTTTGTGCGCTCCGTAGGGTTAACTTAAACAAATTAAATTTGGTTTTATTAAATAAATCGGGTTTTCAGTATAAATACTTACTAGACCAGGTATTTTTTTTATTATGGAACCCGTCTGACATGAAGTCATCAAGTGATACAGACAGATGACATAAATCAGGAACAAACTGTTGAAAGTCTTCAAAAATGTCATTTTAGAATACTTTTTGAAATACATTAATAGTTTCATGGTTTTTTTTTTAATTTTTCTTATTTTTGATGTATTGAAGAGCAGCCGCATAAAAATTATGGCTTGTTAATATTTTATAGTGAACATGAATTCTTTATAATTACATAAAATTCACTAATAATTGGAAAACTTCCTATGATAAATAACTTGGGTATAGAAACCAAGCAATGCAAAAATACACAACATGTCATTCTATAAAATAATATACAGTGTTTTTAAAAAAATAAGATATTTTATTTGCTAGAAACTTGGAAACTATTCGTACACTGTTGAAAATTTTAACACTTTTTTGACTAATTTAATAGTCAGGAGAGGTCCACACTGTTTTCGTGTTATTTTGTCGAGAACTATAGAAGTTTAAATTTGACGAACAAAGATAGTCAAGTATTGTCTATTGCTAAGGGGTTATTTTGTCCAACTAACACGTGGAATTATGATATACTTCTAGTCACATTTTATTTGATCTAGACTAGACAAATTTACTAGCTGTTTAACTAAATGAATGCGATCTATTGGATGATTTAACACCGTTTTCTAAATACAACGTCTTTTTAATATGCAACCCCTATTTCTTAGTGCTATAATATTCTCCTTTAAGACGTTTTCTCAATTATAAATATACAGAACCACTCATTCAAAAGTTTTAGTTTCAACTAAACGTACTAATTTTAAAATGATTTTTTGAGAACCATTATAAAATTAAATGAATGTTTACACTATTTGACTCAAATCTGAACTAATTACGTAAATAGTTGTTCCCAATACATCTTTAAGATGTTGAAATTTTTTATGCCCACTGGAATTAACGTTTAATAACACAAGGTTACACTTTGCAGGTCAGTCACATTTGGTGGTTTGTTTGGATATGTTAATACGCAGAAACAAACTCGAAAAACAGATACACGTGCAATGCAGGTGGTGCGTATAATGCAATACTGTATTAGATTAGGTGGGGTTTTCTATATTTCTCTCTATCCGAGAGAAAAACTCTGGTTGGTTGATGCTTCTGAATGTCTAGAGAAAATAGTAAATCCTCATACCTGAACAAAGAATTCACACCAAATTCTAGTAATTTCTGTTCTGCTAAACACATGTAGTCAATTCGTCTGGCAAAGTTTGTAAAAATCAACACTAAAATATTTGACTAGCGCAAAATTAACGCCAACACGTAATTTTTTCAACAGTGTATCTTAGGCAAGAAATGCTAATATTTCAAAAACTATCAAAAATAGATATACCAAGCCCAAATATCAGTCGATTCAGAATTTTACGTTGCATTCAATGCCGTAGTAAAAAGTGCCATGTTCCATTTAAAAGAAAAAAAGATTTTGTTAGTTTGAAGGTATCCATATTGGAGATGCGTTTTTGAACACCCTGTATGTATTCTGTAATTATTGCTAGATCACCTTATACATACGTCTTTGTACCTACATCCACACTAACTATCTGATAGATACCTCATGAAGTATTTAATTTTATTTGAAAGAATGAAAACGTAATAACAATATAATCAAAATCAGAAGACATTTCAAAGTAAATAACAACAATAACTAACAAAAATGATATAAACAAAAAATAGAACCAGTAGAAAAAAACAGTGAATAATAATAGAAAATTTTCAATCAATTACTTTAATAGTTATTACATATTTCGGCTTACATGTTTCGGCCTAAAGAGACCATCCTCTGAGCCATGCCACAAATATTAAAATCAAATATGTCATAATTATGATATGTTAACTAATTATGAATTAATAATATATATGAAATGTTATTAAATGAATATTTAAATTTAGATTTAAAAGTTAAAGTGGATTATGGAGAGAAATGAAACTAGATCTTACGTTGCAAGGCTACACACATCAGAAGTAGGAAGAAACTAATATGACGTTACTGAAGTGTATCAAAGCCTTGCTAAGCGTCAAAGCCTAGCCGTATATCTACTGAATGTCCGCAGGTAAGTGAGCCAGAATGTACTTTTGGCGGTTTTCTCAGAGTTCTAGATGGACAAGGCTAGCGGTGATAAAGAAGGACAAAAGGTATTTAAAGTCCAACAGATTGTGATATTAACAAATTAATGTATTTCTGCTTTTAACTGTAATCATTAGGCGGTTTTCCCAGGAGAATGTTCCTCCTCACGGTAAAGCTCTCGTCCGGCAAACGAGAGGATGTAGGTTCGAATCTTGGGTGAGGACAAAAATTTATCTTGGGAAAAAATGCTATAAGGCTGAAAATATTTTCCTTAAATAGATCATACATGGCCACGACTGCTCTGCAAATTTCAAAATCAAATTTCTACTAGAAGCTTGAAAAATTCTAATGACCCAATTCGATGGGACACCTGTATATGTAATTGGATTGTTTCAATATGCTCATATAACTGTAAATTCTAAATCTAGTCTATACTTAAAACTGTTCGAAAATACATTTCGCATATACTTATTTTTGACTTAAATTTAGTGTTTGATGAGTGAATTACAATAAATATTAAAAAATTATATTATTCATTTGAATGCCTTTTATCGTCTTCAAAGATTATTTTTTTCAAACCCAGCGGATGTTGTAATAGAATGGTTTGACTTCTAAGATGAAGGTGACACATCTAATCTTCTTTATGGAGTTTGGTAAATAGAACAAAAGACGATGTAGGATCTATTAGTGTTTCCTAATTCTTCTTTCGTTTTTCATTGTTCGAAATTACTATTTCATATATTTTACTCCGTGTTTCATGTTTTCTTCCAGTAATTGCACCACTTAACTTGTAGCATACTCGTTCTAGTTATGCTTATTCTCATACAAGACGGGTCTTATTGTTTGGTCGCGTAAATGACATTCGCCTACCAAATATCTACTCTCTTGCGGCTATAAAATGTGCATTAATCTCATCTTTGGCATAGTTATGCTTAGCAAAGCATTAGAGTAAAGATCACCAGTTTATAGTTAAGCATAGTCTTATAGTTATTACATCGCTAAAATTGTATTTTATTTACATGAGCAATATACTGAGAAGAAGAAAAAATGTAGGACGCTGCTTTTAAGTTATCATAAAACCTTTACGGTCCCAGGAATATGAAATTTTAATATGGGAGGTTTTGCCGGAAATGTATTGTATTTGCGATAATTCCACTTCACATGAGAGAATTTCTAGATAAGTGGCATAAATAGGTTTATGGCATCGTGAAATATTCTAGAGTAATGTACATACCCGGATACATAAACTACATTAAATAAATGTTTAAAGGCACCGGTTAACCCGAAACATCCGAAGGACCATACCCAAATGAGGGTTATCTAAAATTTATTACAAAACTTGAAAGAATGATGTACTAAAAATGTAAAATCAACTGAAGTATCTATCTTTCTGTTTGCAATCGGATATCTAGCAACTATATTTCCCAATTCGTATCAGAAAGACATTTAAACTAAGAATTTGAATAATTTTTCATGTCTGCGAGCTTGCCAGTACAGTATAATCTAAAATGTGTCAGTAATATTTCATTAGTAGATAATTACAAGATATTATTTGAAGCAATGTAATTCTTTTTTCAGGAACGACAAGCCCATATAATGTATATCAGTATTTTCTAAATGGCCAATGTAATTACTGTTAAACTCCTGACGTGGGGATTTGTCATTATCTCATTACTACACATATAGGTAGAGAAGTACGTGGAAAGCCAGTCAATTACGTTTTTGTTACTACTACTAATTTCCCTGGCAATCAGTTAAATTGCCACCTGCGCTGATTAGAATTGGAAAAAGAAATATTATCCGAAACGCCATCTTTAATTAATTAGAAACGCATCTATCATTCGCTGGGCGTTAATTTCAAATTCAGTGCAATAGCATTTCATTAACCTCGTAGGTTTTGGTCATTTACAGATCCATATCGACGCCCTGTCGAGATTGAAAATGATTAATGCGTTTTATTATGGCCCTTTTAAAGTAGTTGTTAATGCTGGACGCTTTCATTTCATTTTGTTTTTATTTTTGAATTGATTTTCCATTATTTTCTACACAGACATCCAATTTATTGTTATAAATAAGTATAAGACAAAGAAGTTGCAGAAGCTCTTTACAAAAACATATCGTACATGCTTTAAGTCAAAATGGAACGTTTTGAATTTCACTTAAAATGTACAAATATTAAAAAAAAAGTGTTCTGTAAATTGGTATTACTAAAAATTTTCATGTTTTTTTTTTCTATGCCATTAAACTATATCATAGCGTGCTAGACTTTTCTAAAACCAACTTAGTTTAGTCTAAAAAATATGCGGTAATTTTTTTGTAAAAGTCTTTTACAAATTTTTACAGAATGAGTCTTTACGTATATCTCCAAGGCAATTATTTGATTTAGTCAATTTCCTTTTAAACAAATCATGCTGATTCTGCTTTTATTATTATTATGCATAACACAGCAGCATGAGCAGCAAAGCCGATTATCTACTAAATATTATAATATCTGATCATTATCTAGAATTTGCTCTTGGAAATCTTAGGGGTTATCATAAAATTTCACAATTAATAAATCACAAGAAGCAATTATGTTGCCTGGAGTGAATAAGAAACCATAGATAGCGTACGCAGTATAATTTAACGTTTATTTATCCAAGTTAAGTGTTAATTGTCATTCTTTCATCCAATCCTCTAATGCTAGTATAAATCGTTAAAAAATGGTCCAGCTGTGCTACCTACGGGATTTCAGTATAATTTGGATTCATCCGCAAAAGACAATATTTGTCTTCATTTTGGAATATAAGTCGCTAGTGTACGCCATAAAGAGTAGTGGTCCAAGCACAGCGTCCTGTGGAACTCCAAACTTTCTAGAGTAACAAGAATATGCAAGCTTTTTACAGTATGAAATTATTAACGAAATTAATGTATTTCTGCTAATTACTGGAATAAGCTTTTAGAGGAATTTTTCATACCATTTTTTTTTCGAGTGAAAAATTCCTCTTAAAATTTATTATAGTAATTAGCAGAGATACATTAATTTCTTAGAGTAACTTCCATTTGGTCTTACCATATTACTATGTATGTACCAGATTATGTAAGAAACTAGCTATAATCATCCCAGTAAATTTTCTCTTATACTTTGTTGTTTGATGTTTTAGTTTTAATAAACTTGAGGCGGGTAATTGTCCAGCTGCGGTAGTTTGTGACTTAAGCATGGCTTTTCATTATGCCAACCATTCTGTTTTGCTTTCGAAGTTGCATACATATGAGGTTAGAGGTTTGGTTTTGGAGTGGTTAGAATCTTATCTTATTGACCGTAATCAGACCGTTTCATTGTCATATCGTAATAATAATGTACGTGTAAATATTAATTTAGAACCATTAAGGGTTCGTGTGGGCGTTCGTCAAGGTTCCATATTGGGCCCTGTTCTCTTTTTATTATATGTTGCAGATTTTGACCTGTGTTCTGATAGTATTCAACATATTGCTTACGCTACCACTTTTTCATTAATAGTTAATAGCAACAACAGTACGATTTGTTTTTTAATAGTGCTAAAACGAGTATTCTGCAATTTCATAATTGGCAAAATGATGTTAAGCCTATGTCATTGTTTGTTGGTGCTGACGTTCTGAATAGTAATGATGACTGTAAGTTTTTGGGTATTCATTTTGAAAATAATTTAAATTGGAAACTTCACTGGAACAAATGAATCTCGAAACTTTGCTCGGCAACTTTTTAATTATGACTTTATGACATAATTTAGAAAAAATATCAATTACTTGCTGTCTACTATGCGCATATTGCATCTGCCCTATGGCATTTGCTTGTGGGGCAACTCTACATTTGCTAAGAGCGTTTTTATGTCTCAGAAACGAATACATAGACTCCCTTTGAAGTCGCAACTTTCGAGGAATATTAACATTTGTAAATGTGAACTTAGGAGTTATTATTATTATTATTATTATTAAATAAGGGGCCTTTTATGCGAGATTTTATGGAAAGTCTCGGTCTCTAATTTTGCGGATGGAATCTATCTCATTTGTTGAATATCGGGACCACGTGACCACGTAGGCGTGGGCACATTTTACTGGCATCATCTGGCCATTAAGTACACTGTTGAAAATATTACGGTGTTGGCGTTAATTTTGCGCTAGTCAAATATTTTAGTGTTGATTTTTACAAACTTTGCCAGACGAATTGACTACATGTGTTTAGTAGAACAGAAATTACTAGAATTTGGTGTGAATTCTTTGTTCAGATATGAGGATTTATTATTTTCTCTAGACATTCAGAAGCATCAACCAATCAGAATTTTTCCCTCGGATAGAAATATAGAAACCCCACCTAATCTAATACAGTATTGCATTATACGCACCACCTGCATTGCACGTGTATCTGTTTTCGAGTTTGTTTCTGCGTTATTAACATATCCAAACAAACCACCAAATGTGACTGACCTGCAAAGTGTAACCTTGTGTTATTAAACGTTAATTCCAGTGGGCATAAAAAATTTCAACATCTTAAAGATGTATTGGGAACAACTATTTACGTAATTAGTTCAGATTTGAATCAAATAGCATAAACATTCACTTAATTTTATAATGGTTCTCAAAAAATCATTTTAAAATTAGTATGTTTAGTTGAAACCAAAACTTTTGAATGAGTGGTTCTGTATATTTATAATTGAGAAAACGTCTTAAAGAGAGAATATTATAGCACTAAGAAATAGGAGTTGCATATTAAAAAGACGTTGTGTTTAGAAAACGGTGTTAAATCATCCAATAGATCGCATTCATTTAGTTAAACAGCTAGTAAATTTGTCTAGTCTAGATCAAATAAAATGTGACTAGAAGTATATCATAATTCCACGTGTTAGTTGGACAAAATAACCCCTTAGCAATAGACAATACTTGACTATCTTTGTTCGTCAAATTTAAACTTCTATAGTTCTCGACAAAATAACACGAAAACAGTGTGGACCTCTCCTGACTATTAAGTTAGTCAAAAAAGTGTTAAAATTTTCAACAGTGTAATGTCCAATGGGTGTTAATTAATATAGGACCTATTGCGGGTAAATAATTTACCAAAAGATCTGCTTATCCATTTCCTTCATTAAGGGAAGTTGGTAAATATTTTGTTTCAACTTAATCAGTGGATTTTCCTTTTCTGTACTATATATTGAGGTAGACGTTCTTGATTTCTAATATTCATCTTCAGATCTAAATATTTTAGCAGGTCACAGTAGGAGTAAACAGCTGCAAATAGTATATCGATGGTCATACAATATGGCTTTAAGGAAATATAGGTCAAAAGCATTTAAGCTTTGAAGTCTGAGCCGAAGAAAACAAATCAAACAGCGGTACCATTTCCACTGCGAGAAACAACAAAGCCGTGAAGCGCTTTGCATACACATTCATGCCATTATAGATTTTCTAGAGATTTAATAAAGTACCTTACGTCTAAGATTCACACTTCAGTAATATCAATTTTCACTTTCATTCGCTTTGCTCTTGTTTGCCCCTAAACCGAAACAGTAGCAGCATATCTGTACATATACACATTATTACCAAAGCGTATATAAAGCAACTGCATCCGCTATCAATTAGTAGGAATTTGTACAACGTAACACCAATGGAAATAAGCACTTCGCCGAGTGTTTCTAGTATCATCTTGCGACCGCAGAACAGCGTATAAGGATGCAGTTCCCGTCGAAGAAAATAAATAAGGTGCAAAAATGCATATATAACCTACATACACATTTTCACAACGTTAACTCGCGCTATTCCTAAAACCGCTACATCGTCCTGGGAAGGTAATTTTCGTGGTTGCAATTTCTTAAATCTGTCACTATAAATTAGATTTATCACGTCCAAGAAGTGGGTTTAAATAAAGATTTATATTCGGTTCCCCGTTAGCGTCAGTATAAGGGAATATGTGTCATATTTTGTGTGTGTGTGCACATTGGAAAGCTACGTGTTTGTGTGGATGCTCGCATGTCTTAGAAAGACGTCTCTCTTTATGGAAGTGACAACACTCGCTATGTAATCACATTAATGTTTGATTTATAATTCAAGCGTTTACTTTGAATAAGTGATTAAATTTAAATATCTTTGCATATACGCAGAAAAAAATCGATTGGAAAATTTTGCAACAGCGTAGTGTGAAAAAAATTGCTGCAATTTGTAACACAATCGCGTAAATTTTTATTACAATTTTTATGCGTTAATTCACATTCGACTAAGAAACAAGACAAAAATATTGTTGTAAAAAATTGTTTGAAAAAATTCAACAATGTTGTGTACACAGGTAAAAATTTGAGGGAGTGAAATAGGGAGTCTCCGTTTTGGAAATATTTTGTTCCAAAAAGGAGTTGCCATAGCTGAAAACAGAAAGTATTTCCTCGGTTTTGTACAAAATCTCAACCAAAACGGAGAGATTGAATTTACTCCGCTTTCTAACACGATTTTCAAGGAAGAAATAATCTCCGCTTTCTCTCCGCATCTACACTACCGTATTTAAGCCCTAAATGTGAACAAATATCCCTAACATGCATTATATTTTCTCCTTCACGGAGGTGATAAGTTGTTTACTTAACAGATGTTTTCTATTTCTAATACCTCAACGCCAAAAAGGGAAAGGATACCTCCGATTGGGAACATTTGTTCTCCAAATCGTAACTGTTTCCCTAAACATTTGAAAATTGCAAGTTTGCATAGGGCATGCGCATTTATTAAAGCGATATTAGTGCAGCGCATGTGCAACAAGTCTGGACGTAGTCACTTTGCAATAGTTCGAGAATGGAGAAGGATATGGCGGAATGCACTGTACCTGAAATTTATAAAATACACATCAGAGTAAAGTACGAAAACCGTAAAAGATGGGTAAGAGTTATGGAGCAACATCACCAGGGCAGATGTAGATAAAGCAGGTAAGAAACTTGTGCATCCTTATTTAATTTTCAATCTACGATGTACCAATTTTTAATTGGCCCCCACTACATTCTAGGTGTTAGCTCCTGAATAAAAGCACGTTTATCTTAGCTGAATCCGTGGTGTTTCAACTGTGTCGTGCCTTCAACCCACGGTCGGTACCAAACTCGAAGAAGCGACTATATTATGGATAAATTAAGCAATTCCAATGACGGCTGCTCTGTGACCGCAGAAGAGGACGTGGTTAGTGTGTCTATCCTAGTAATCATTAGGAATATATCAAAAATAATTCAAGAACTTGAGGTTCGACGACATTTTTGATGCATTTTTAATGATAAATAATAGAATAAATGCACTGAGCAGGGTGCTTCTGTCCACATAGAACAGCCCTCATTGATTAACTCCAATATGATGTTAAACTTAGCTACTATGGAGCTAGGTAACATAAAAATAGAGTTAAAAACCTTCTCACTAGAGAGATATTCTCTTCTCTCTCTGTGGCAGGTACCTTCTTAACGGAAATAAATTCATGTGTAAAGGATGAAATACATTCCGAAACGGAGTTAACGTTTGTTTATTGCGGATGTAATTATTTCCAAGTGGAGTTACTTGCATTAGCAACGGAGATAATTTTATCTGATACGATAGTAGCATTGCATACATATGGGGGAAACAACATCCGTTATTCATTTTAATAACAGCAGTAGGAGTTAAAATTTCTCCATTTCGGAAACTTTTACATTTATTGCAAAATAGTAAAACTGCATAAGAGAGACAAATTGGTCCTTAACGGATTAGGTTGCCTCGGTTAAAGATGTTTTTTTTCCCTATGAAAAGCAAAATTATCTCTGTATTCCATCCGTTTAGTAGCAAAACATTTAACTCCGAAATGGAGGCTCCTTGAACGGATGGTCGCGAGGGAACACCGGAAAAGAGTTAAAACGGTGTTAGATTCAACTCCGTATTTTTATCTGTGTAGGGGCAGTCCTTGTATTTACACTCACGCTTAATAATACACCTTACACGATCAAGGTTAGCCTTAGAAAGATATATTATTAATTTAAAACTAATTATTATGTGATAATTGAAACTAAAAGTATAAAAATAGGAAAACTAACGAAATAATCCTACACATTAGAATTCATATTTTGTGTGAAATGCTATTTGTTTATTTTCAACTATTTTCATGAAATAAAAATATTTAGTGAAAACATTTTAATGTATAAATAAGGCATTTTACAGCTTATTACAACCCCCGCATTTACCTCATTTAGGATTTATCCAAATACCATGTATGTCCTTACATTTACATACATAAAATAGGCTTGTATATAAACGGCAATACACAAATGAAAAATCTATAGACGCATTCTACTCTGCACATTTTTTAGCATTTATTATAAATCCGAAACGTTTTAAATTTTTAATGTTTGGCGCCAAGTTTTTGAAGCTATTTTACATCCGCCTTCCATTTCATTATCACGTCGACCGTTGACGTCGATAGCGTCGGTGTTCTTGCTTACGTGCTTACTAGTTACTGCAGTGAATCGAGAATAAGCAAAAACATGTAAGTAGACACTTTGTTATTATTTTACAAGTCTTGTTGGATACGTATATATGTAATTCTTACCAGTATGAATGATTTCATTAAAGAAAAATTAACATTTTTCGGGTTATGGGACGAACTATTATTATTATATGAATATTTTTGTAGCAAATGATGTTATGCACATATATCTACCTATAGAAAAGTCATTTTAAATGTATGAAATGCTTTTTAATGTAATGTATGAAATCAAATTTTTTATAAGGTGAAAATGTTGGCCGCATTTAGAACATGTAAGCAACTGCTCCCTAACGGTTTGAGAGCTGTTGACAATCACAATACGTAACAGAAGAATGACAGACAACAGAATCAGTAAACGTGTCCAGATATAGCCATTTTGTGTAGTGTTTCTAAACGTAAGCTGATTATAACATCAGGTCATATTTGTCGGTGTAGACGATTATTCCAAAAAAAAAAAAAACGTTAAGAGTGGAAGTTATAAATCGCAATTATATTTGAGCTAAGGAAAATTAGCGTTCAAGAAAGGTTGTATTTATAATGTAAGAGTTTTCCATCGTATTCGTGCTTCGAATGCGGCCATTATTTTTATCCTGTGTTGCTTGTCTATGTGACTATCTCGATGATGAGTGTGCGCATGTGTACATATTCGTACTGTGTGTACACTTGCGCACATTTTACTTGCTAAAATATATCTATATTATCTATACCTAGAAATTAGAATCTTAAAAACTGTCTCGTGTCTACTACAACGATATTTATTTGGTAGAAGAGCAAATAAATGGAAGAGATGTTTCTGCATTTAAATTACCAGGATTTAGAAAAATTAATTCCAACACTGGGTCTCCGCAAAAAAAATTTAATGCAGATTCTCTAATAGTAAGGTAAGTCTGCCCCAAAAACTAATTGTGTGTTCTTATACAAGTAATAATTTTACTTATAATACGAAAAAAAAATTTCTTCGTTAAAAATTTAACGCAACATCGAAATTGGTTTAAAAGTTACTATTCTCAGTAAATTAACAAGTTCAACAAAAATTATAACAATTGTTTACTTTCATAGGAAACAGGATCCTCTACGTCTTCAGCTTTAAGTGTGACGTTAAGTATCGGACAAGAATCCGATTAAAGTGAAATCCAGAGGTCAGAATCGATGGCGTCCATCAGAAATAGAAATCAAGATTTCACGTAAGATGTTTCCTTGTAATTTTTGTAATTAACTTTTACATTTGGCAAGGCATACATTTTTCATTTACGGCAACTTCAAAATTACGAAAACAAGTCTTACAAATGCTCATTTTAGAATTGTTACGGAGAATTTTCCAATATTAATTCCTTCTGAAAACATTAAAATTCACTCAAATTTTACAGTCATCAATTCGGTCACCACACCATCATCAACCCTATAGCACTGTTTCAATTAAGTTAACTTATTTTTTTGTCATTAAACAGCAACTGAAGCACGATTTGCTGTAATCAGCCACATAATTAACATCATAAAAAAGCAAGTACATGAAAATATGGCAAATCATATAATACATATTTTAAAATAATAGTTTATTTCCACGAAATTTTGTATTTTGTGTCATTTATTATATGCAAAAACATCGATAACATAAAAGCTGTGTGGCTATTACTGACAATGAGTGAAATGTTGGGTAAGAACACTTACAAAGAGTTTTAAGATCTTTTAAACAGTTTTGACAAAATGAACATTTTCATTCTGAATTCAAATGTCTAAATTTTTACGTAAATGTTAAACCAAGAAATTATGTTATTGGACAAGAAATGATTCAAAAGACTTGTAGCAATATTGTCACTTTACAGCCAAGATGTTCAGAAGAAACGTGACGTTGTAATATGTTAAGAACTATAAGTTTTAATAGACATAAACATGCATTTGAGGTAGAACAAGCTGACGAAATTTTTCCTATATAGTTTCCTATATACTCTATAATGACAACCAGCCTTGCTTTATGGTAAAAGTCAACATAAATACTTTTATAGGTCGCAGATGTTTTTCTTTTAAATTTTTGTGAATATGTTTTGTATGTGACATTTTTAAAATAAAGTCGGTTTAGTAACAATGAGATTTTTGTAATAAACGTTCCTTCAATATTATATAATAAACTTACACTATATGTGTAATAAACTTACATTGCATGTGTAACATTTTACTTCTAATTGTTTGAAAAATTGCATGCATTATGTAGTAATTTTTTAAAATTTTAGTTCTAAAAATTTACACAGATAGATGACCGTGCTCAAAAAAAATGTGTATGCTATCAATAGAAATTGTGTAGTACAGTTACATAAAATTCAGTAAAGAAATCACACAATTTGTTTGGTATAATCTGCTAAATTATTAACTACAATTTTGTGTGAATTTTTTAAATATATTGTCTTTGTCCCTATGCGTTACACAAATTGTTGTACATATGTTTATATTTGTTTTAAATTTTCCCAGATTTTTTTTTTCTGTGTACATGATTATTATTTATATAAAATTATATTTTTTTTGGATGTCCGCTTTATTTCCAGTCGCAAATCAGTTTAGAACCAATTCTTGCTCAATGGCTATTTACCTCAGCTCACAAAAATATTCCAATACATTCAGAGATTTGCGAATTATTCAAAAACCATAGTGATATGTTTTAAAATCGTGTGAAAGTTGCACATCTTTATTTCAAATAAAGAAGCGTATGGTGATTTGCGAAAAGTATATCCGCAAACATGAAAATTGCAGTTAGCAAGTAAGTAATTTGGAAGTTCTATCCAAGTCTGAGATATCGAGTCATAAACAGCTAAGCTTAAAACTTACCGCAAAGTTTGGCTGGAAAAGAGTTGGCAAATAGGGAATTCTTGCCGGGATTTGCACGTTTTGAATAGAATGTAGGGCGAATTTTTAAGTTTACGTTTATGGAGCATATCACATAAAAATAGACAATGGGTGTAGTTATTGTTGTAAACATCTCAACAAAGGAAATGCAAATATTTTATTTTAGATTACCAAGCTGGTGTAAAAATATTGCTTCTAGTTTCATCGCGAAATGATATGTTCAATCCAATATCTCTTAGGAACACTAATATTATAAACAATAGGTTTTTGTCTAAATATTTGATTGGAATGACATAGAAATCGTTTTTTGTTTTTTTGGCAAAAGTTGAATGAAAATATCAACCACAGATTAACAATTATTTTCAAGTAAGTTTTTTTATTAAGGTAGACGAACATCTGATGCCATCATGACTCTAGTGAACAATATCCAAGACGCGTTTGAAAGCCGTGAAGATTGCATTGGTATATTCAGGGGCGGTTCCACGGGGGGGGAAATTAGGGAAATTTCCCCTCCCAAATTTCGCAAACTAACAAAGACTTATGATACAAACATATATGATATGCTCGTCTCAAGGATGAAAATTGACTAAGTTTGTCCCCCCCCAAATTGGCTCTCTGGATCCGCCCCTGGTATATTCACAGACTTATCTAAAGCATTTGACTGCGTCTGTCCAAAAAAAACTAATATCTAAACTTGAATCTTATGGAGTCAGAGGAGTAGCTAGTAATTTAATAAAATCATACCTATCTATTAGAACACAAATTGTATCTCTGTGTAATAGAGTAAGTAATCCCTTAGTAATTAAACGTGGCGTTCCACAGAGATCCATATTGGGCCCTTTTTGTTCATACTTTATGTCAACGACCTACCGATACATATGAGTACTTTAAATAACATGACAGTAACAACAATGTATGCTGATGACACAAACTTTACCCTTCGTACTAGCATTAATCATAATACTGATAAAACTATCAGCAATCAAATTATTTCCCACTGTCAATCTTGGTTTAATGCTAACGATTTTTTTATCAACACAGACAAAAACCAAAATATGTACATTTTCGCTTAGAGAGAAAACTAATTTTATATCTTGGATTCCACAGATTGATAACATTTGTCTCGGCTAAGTACTATAGTTTATGCAATTCGAAAAACAGCAGCTTTTGTTGACAATAACGTGGCGTATAAAGTACATTTTGGGTTATTTCATTCTGTCCTTTCATATGGGATACTAGCATGGGAAATGCTTCTCACTCGCAACTGCAAAGGGTATTTACAGTACAAAAAGCGGCAGTACGTAGCATAGTTCGGGCGAGATTTGACGATCACTGTAAGACTATATTTCGTAATCTTAAAATTATGACGCTGTTTTCTTTAATAGTTTATGAAAACTTAATATATATTAGAGATAATATCCATAAGCTGTCGTTACATCGAGACATCCATGATCACAACACAAGAGGTAAAGACAAGATAATGGAATATAGATATCGCACAAATATATCGCGGGTTATAGGTATAGCACTATACAGGTATTCCACGTAACTGGTTCATTAAAAGTTTATGATGTTCTATTATTTACTTATATTTGAGATTTTGGCACCATTTCTGCTCGATTGGAACTATAAGTGTAAAATACTTTAACCAAAATATCACTTCCGGTTGACCGGAAATGGATGTCAACTTTCTTATTTTAAATAGAATGATATAATTTTTTATTCATTTTTGGATTCTATGACTATAAATACGTCAGTTTTCATTAGCTATTTCTATAGCTGCATGTTGCCGTTTTTGAGTTATTTAAGTTTTTCTTTGTTTTTGGTCATAATCATGGCATCATTGAGAAATTAATATCTCGGTTAATACTGCAAGTAGAGACTCCAAATTTGCTATGTTATGAAGTAGATATTACTCAAAGAAACGGTAAGCACACTTTACATTCTAACATACAGGGTGTTCAAAACTGAGGAACAAAGTGACCATATTTTCAAATGCAGAAAACTCATTTTTTTTTAAATAGAACACCTGATCTAATTCGGAATTAGGAAGTAAATATCATCCCTATCACTTTATAAGAGCATTCCCTATACCTATCTTTAATAGATTTTAGATATGAGCGACTTTTTGTTAAACGACTAAGTAGCCCTATTCTTAAATGTTTGTAGCTGGCTCTGAAATTGATTCACGTCAAATCATGTATTATTTTTGAATAACCATACAAGAATGTCTGTTCGAATAGTCATTTCCATTAATATCGCGTTGTACGAAAGTGTATTACGATGATATACATAAAACACTTTTGGTTAGTCAATGAATTTGACATTAATCCCATTCAGAGCCGCTACAAACACGCAAAGATAGGGCTACTTAGTCTGTTTAACAAAAAGTCGTTCATATCTCAAAATCTATTAAAGATAGGTATAGGGAATGGTCATATAAAGCGATGAGGATATATTTACTTTCCTAATTTCGAAATTAAAATCACGGTTTCTATTAAAAAAATTTGAGTTGTCTGCATTTGAAAAATATGTTCACTTTGTTCCTCAGTTTTGAACACCTGTATGTTAGAATGTAAAGTGTGCTACCGTTTCTTAGAGTTATATCTACATTGACAACATAGTAAATTTGGAGTCTCTACTTGTAGTATTAACCGAGATATTAATTTCTCAATGATGTAATGATTATGACTAAAAAAAAAAGAAAAACTTAAATAACTCAAAAACGGCAACATGTAGCTATAGGAATAGCTAATGAAAACTGACGTATTTATAGTTGTAGAATCCAAAAATGAATAAAAAATTATATCATTATATTTTAAAATGAAAGTTGACATCCATTTCGGTCCAACCGGAAGTTATATTTGGTTAAGTATTTTACATTTATAGTTCAATCGAACAGATACTGGTCCAAAATCTCAAATATAAGTAAATAATAGAACATCATAAACTTTTAATGAACCAGTTACGTGGAATACCCTGTATAATGCCATGCCCCAAAGTTTAGTGGATTTGCCGAGTCTCAAATTTAAATCCAAATTAAAAGAAATTTTAATAGATATGTGACTTATACAGCATTGATGAGTTTGAGGAGAGTATTTGTGATCTGGCAACGTGCAGGCAATCGCAGAGCGGACAATTTTAATGTATATTGTGACTTATTGTATTTGTGTATTTATGTTATTTTCTGATTTGACGGGGTCCATAAACTTTTGTTTAACGGATGAATAAATTACTTACTTCTTACTTACTATTTTTCATTGTGCTATATTAAAATCACATGCTTCTTTGTATGTTACAGTAACTCCATTATACCTGAAAAAGACTATAAAAACATACAGGTGCTTAATTTAAAAAAGATCATCTACTGTGTGCTGCAATTACATAAATCACCCTGTATATTCCAAATTTCATTCCGAAAGATGTTCTAATCAACACTAATTTAAATTTCCTGCTGCATTTAGGGGAAAACAACACATTTAAGTCTATCACACTTCCCTAACGAGTTACCAGAGGTAATTCGCACTAATTCCCCGGGTATTGATTTGAAGCATACAAAAGGCTTCTTGTGTCCAGAAGATACACATGCATATGTGTTGTACGTATATCTACATGTATGTGTTCGCTATTTATGAAAGTTGTATGCGCACACCTCAGTAATTAATTGATGCCGTTAGATTGCGTCTGGATGCAATTGACAATCGATTTTAATATTAAACTGAGACTATAAGCGCCAGGTGTGATTACGTTTGCTATATAATTGATTCGTTTGAATCTATTACTTGGATATATCAGAAAATGGGTTGCTAATGGTGGACTAGTATGAAAGTGGTATAGCTTGGAAACTCATTAAATTGTTGTTACACCTACAGTTGCTTGAATTAAATTGCGATTATAAAGAAAAGGTTTGTAGTAAAATGACCAAATTCAAGTTTCTTCACAAAAATGAAATTGTATTTTTATGCAATAGGATTTCATTAGGTGTTCATTTAAAAACATCAAGTAGCGTATAAAACTTTTAATTTTTCATCGAACACAAAATGAGAAACGACAAAGCTTACTTTGTTAAAATGCAATTATTATTCTGATAATTATCAAGTATACGACATCTCTTTTTATTTTGTTTATTAACGATATCGCTCATGTTTTCAAAAATTCTAAATTCTTACTTTATGCAGATGATTTAAAAATTTATAACGAAATCAATCGTGTTGATGACTGCCTTCGTTTGCAAAAGTGATCTAAACCTTTTTTTGATTATTGTAAAACAAATAAACTTCTACTAAATGTTGAAAAATGTAAGAGCATACAAAAAAGAAAATTCAAATTTTACTTATAATTATATTTGTGCAATACCCTTCACGAGGGTGGATGTAGTAAATGAATTTAGGCATATTATTTGATGCGAAACTGTCATTTCAACAAATGATGACCGAATTACGCAACGGGCTTTCAAGCTCCCTTGGTTTTATTTTCCGCTTGCCCACCAATTTACTAGTGTTGATTGTATTATCCATTTGTTCAGATCACTGATTATAGAGGTGCTAATGTATGGATCTGTTATCTGGAGCCCATGTTATGCTGTGCACAAAGGCAGATTTAATCAGTCCAAAAAAGGTTCCTTAAATTTTTGGACTATAAATTGGTAAACAACAACAAAACTAATTGAACGTTTATCGCCTGCTATAATATAATATCCCTGACGGACAGATTTTCTGGCGATATGCTGCTTTTATATTAATTTTATGTAATGTCTAGATAGTCCTGTATTGGTAGCGCTTATTAAATTTAATATCCCTCGTATTTCATGCAGGAATGCACTCACTTTTCACTTATCTATCCAACGTACTGCTGTGAACTGATTGTCCAAGCATATAAGTTTAAAGAAATTAAAAAATGACAAAATTAATTCAGCTAGCTCAGCAAATATGAATTTAAAAGGGCTCCAGAGATTCTTATATCTCAGAGTAACTTTCACAAAAAGTAATAGTGGGCGTTGCAAAATTGACTTCTTTTAAATCTCCAAAAATTGAAATGGCTGATTCAAAAATAAAAGAACTATTTAAGATGATATTTAAAATCATTAACTTTTATTGTAAAAGAAAAAAAAAAAAATACATTTAATAAAATACAGGAAAAATTAAACCATGAATATAAGATTTGGCAAAAAAAACAAACCTGCATAAGACTTACAATTAAAAAGGACAATCAGAATCCTTTAGCAAACAAAAGGTGAATTGTTCTAGAAGGCTTTCTTATACCACCAAAAATCCACGTGGTTTCAAAAATTCAAAGCAAACTAAATATAATTCAAATAACGTAGAGGAAACAACCAAAATTAAAATGAAATTTAAATCAAGCTCACGCTTCTCTTCACCTACCCGAGGTGATTAAAATAAAATTAATATGAAACTACAAAAAACGTAAAATTTAAACTCTAAACGCGATCACTTCTAAAACGAAAATTATTAACGGGCCTTATACATAAATTGTGCACATAATACAACGCCAATTAATAACGGAGACGTCTGAATAATGATCAAAATTAATAAAATTACCGAACAAATCTTTACAAATGAAAAATCGTAAAATGGATGCAATGAGCTCAAATTTACATGTACTTACATTCGTGACAATCATTCAGACTCTGAGCCCTAAGAGGCCTCTCACCGCGTAAGTACACAACTGCTGCGCGCGCTGCAACAGCCGCATCAAACATAGAATGGCCTTAAAAGAAGACCAAACAAGATAAACTAATGCTAACATATAATCAAAGAAAAATAAACTAACTAACTGAACAAATAAATACATCCAACAAATCTACTAACTTCATAGCAAAATGTAAAAATAAACATAAGTGAGAATTGCGCGCGAATGCCAAATTGATCTTGGAAAATTAACAGACATAAGAGTTCAAACAACCGGGGAGACATATCAGCAGCATACGTGTGTTGCATAAACTCTCCCATCTATAGGTTACTGTAATACATATAACGCTTAGATTAATAGATCGACATTTTTGCTCATCCATGCTTAAATTTAAGTCTATTATTTCAGTTGCTCGGATCCCTTCTTCATCTTCATCTTCTTCATCTTTATAGTCTTTGTAAATTTTTAGTCTAATCTTGCGGATTGTTTCATCTTTTTTGTAATTACAATGGTTAGCACTATTTCTATCATTACCATTGTCAATATTGCTGTTTAAGATGAAACATTCATAAAATTTCTAATAATGTTGTTACTTAATTTAATACTTTACTTTATTAATACTGTCCTTACTGTTTAATGTAGCTCTGAGTAACTTTAATTAACATTAGCTAATTAGTATTACTATTTTGCCTGTGTTGTAATTATTGCCACTGCTGTTCAATTTTGTGTTTTATGTTTACTTATGTATATTAGCAGGGGAAATATTTTGGGGCTTTGCCCTTGTGTTAATGTTCCCAGAATGAAATAAAATAAAAAATAAAAAAATAAAAATCTCTATAACTTATTTTATCAAAAAATTAGGTAACATAACGATGTTTTTAAACTTATCCGAGTTTAGGCAGTTCCAGCAAACGTAAAAAATAGGAACAAAATAAAACTCCGTTTAGAAACACAAAAAAAAAAGAAAAAAGCAACTTTTTACAAACTTTTCGAGGCTGGAGTTTTAGGCGATTATTTCTGTTTTGTTTTTGGTATCCCGAACAAAAGCGGTAACATCAAAAGGTTTGACAAGGTTATGAACTCATATTTACCTCAATGGAGACAGTTGTATGGCGTTTTAAAGTTTCAATCTATTTTAGTTTTACTAGGCACATAGTCGTGCACGGTTTTTGTATTAAATCTCTTCCTTTTCTGGATAAAAGTGATGTAACGCAATATTTATACTGTTGTCGTTTTCTTCTATCGAAGTGATGATAATTAAGAGCGTGTAATACTGTTATTATTTTTAAATTATTACTACAGAAAGATTTACATACTTATTTTTTCTTTAAGAAACTCAATATAAACCGACTCAAATAAAAAATTAAAAAGTTATTACTCTGAAAACATTAATTCTGTGGAATAAAAATGGATTGAAAACAAAACAAATGAAGTTCGTTTGGTGGAAAAACGGCTTTAGATTTGGAACTTAAAATAAATAAACAAACTTATATAGAAAAAATTAATAAATAAGAGTAAGTCCTAACCAAACAAATTAGTACTGCAAGATTACAAAAAGAACAAGGAGTAACTTTTGGTTTATTTGCTTTTATCATCCCCTTCTTAGTATTTATAGTGAGCTAAAACTTTGAAAAACTCATTACCTTGATTGAGGAAACTTCTATACTTACTCTACCTGTAATGCTACACGCCGATTTTTTTTATGAATAAACTACTGTATAAACTTAGCTATTGATCCCTAAGAAAATGCTGAAGGAAAACTTTCCACCTTCTTCTTACAATGGATTTTCCTTTGATAAGTGAACTTTGATGTAAAATATAACAACGTAAATTTAATATAAATATCCAAATGTTATTTTAATTAATTTTTTTAAAGTAATAGAAATTAAATTTGAATATGAAAAAAAGGATTGAAAAAGAAAACAGTGACATGATGTCATAGCTGATAAAACCCAATCAATTATAATTGAATAAATTGAATTTGTCTCCCTAACTATTTCAGTAGTAATCTCCATCAATCTTCGTTGCTTTATCTTTTTAACTTTTAAAAGCGATTTAGAGAACCACTAAGTCAGTCGGCAGCGGATGGCAACGTTTTTAGCAAATTCCTTAGAAACAAACCTATCTCGCATGACATTTTTCTTTATATTTTATTATGAGAAAAATCCTTAGCTTTTCTTAGACACCGACCATTCAATTTAGTTTCATTTTCTTGCCGACTTTATGTCGTAAGTTTCAATTTAATGAAATGTCCAGAATCTCCTTAATTCTTTCTAGCTTCCGTAAATTCAATTATTGCTCCCTTTATAATACGCACTTTCTTCACGATCCTGTGTTCTACGCTATAAATTTCTGAAATGACAAGGGAACTTTTGTTTCCATTTTCATTGTGCCGTTATAGGAATTAGGAAATCATAAATTCCTTTCCGATCTAATTTATTTAGTTAAGATTAATTTGTTTAGTAGACTAATACACTTAACCGCAAATTAACGCACCACCTTCTACTGTTAGTTTTATTCAAGAAATATTATATTTTCCGATTCTTAATATTAGTATAATAATTTTCATTATTACGCCTTTTTAGGTTTTGTCTGTATTCTTTTTTATTTTTGAAATATAGCAGCTTTTCATGAGGGGCTTTTTTTCAAGTAAATAAGCCTCACTTCTAAATAAAATAGGCATTGTTTTTTACTTGTTTTACCAATTGATAAGAAACTGTCATTCGTGGAATAATATGTTTGCGATGGACGTGCTAGACGAAATTTAAATCGTGATGAATGTGTTCAAATTGTAACTTTGTCCAATGAAGGACTAACAAATCGCGAACTTGGTAGAAGATTTGGCGTGGCTCATACAACGGTCGGTAGGGTTCTGCACAGATTTGTAGAGACCAACGATTACGCTAGACGACGTGGCCAAGGCAGGCCACCAGCTACAAATGCGGTGGAGGATCGATTTTTGATGCTTCGAGCACTTAGGAACGGTTCACTACTGCACGAAGCCTCCAAATACAACTAAGCGCGGTTCATGGCACTGCTGTTAGTCAAGATACCATAAGAAGAACACTTCGTACTCAAAATTTACGACCTCGGGCAGCAGCTACTGGTCCCAGATTATCTGCAAACCACCGAAGAAACAGATTGGCTTTTGCAAGAAGGCATGTGGATTGGGAAATCCATCATTGGGAGCAGGTGTTATTTACGGATGAGTCACGGTTTTGCCTTGTAAGTTCTGATCGTCGTCCAAGAGTGTACAGAAGGCCAAATGAAAGATATTCCGCATGTAACATTCGAGAAACCACATTATACGGAGGCGGTTCAGTAATGGTATGGGGTAGAATATCTTTAACAGCTCGCACGGAACTTTTTATCGTTGATGGTGGACGTCTGAATTCTGAACGATACATAACAGACATTTTAGAACCTTTTGTGATACCTTTTGCACCTTACATTGGCGATGGGTTCATTCTTATGCAGGATAATGCGAGGCCACATGCGGCACATATTGTTACTGAATATTTAAATTACGTTAATATTCAAATCCTCGAGTGGCCAGCCTGTAGTCCAGACCTGAACCCAATCGAGCATCTTTGGGACATAATGGGACGGAGGATTAGAAGTCAGCATCCACAACCTAACAGCTTAGACGAGCTGCGACAAAGTCTTATTCGCGTATGGGACGATATCCCTCAAGAAACCATCAGATCTCTAATTGAAAGTATGCCACGACGATGTCAGGCTACAATAACAGCCAGAGATGGTAACACTAGTTACTGATAACCTAAATACGGTTCAAAAGAAGTTATCTTTGTGTTCGTAATAATAATGATCATTTTACATGATTTTGTTAAAGAAGTCATATTTTCAGTTTTTGTTTATTTCCTACAATTCATTTAAGTCAAACTTATTGTTATTATCGAAATAATTCTGTTTGTGTATTCTATTCTTAATATGTTTTTCAAAATGTATGATAATTTTGACTGTAATTATAATAAATCGAAATATATAAGTGGTGCGTTAATTTTGCGGTTAAGTGTAGTTTGTTAGGTAGATTATTTTACTTATATGTTGCAAAAATTAGATGAAAAAGACACGTTTTACATGTCTATCTAAACCAATTTATGTGAAAATTAACTACAAGCATTAAAGTAAATTAGCAAATGAATGGTAATAAACAGAATAAAAGTTGCAAGTTTCCAATTATAAAATTATACGATAGGTGTAACTTCAAACAATTTTAGAAAAAAGAAATAATTAATTAATTATATTATAATTTAACAACAAACTCTTACATTGAACATACTTCCCTAAAGTTAATTTTAATGACAGTAAATGGCTGCTTTCAAACTTTTAACTAACCCTATAAAATAAGTTGTCCAACTCTGCTTTTCCGCACGCAAATATTTAATAATTAAACAACTTTCTTAACTTTTAGGTAGTAACCATAGTTACAAAAATAATTTAGCGTGTTACAAAAACACATAATTGAATATTTCAATTAGACCCTAGTTTACAGTTTTATGATTATACCTGGTGTTATTATGAGTAACTACATCTCAACTTTGTTTTTTATAGAACTCAGAGAGCTTTTTGAGGATACTTGAGTTAATATCTAGTTCCATGCATGCACAGGTACACTTACACATACATATTTCCAGTATCTATATAATTAATTAACGTCGTTGTACAAGTTCCACACTTTCTAAAAGTTGTGGCCATATTTCAATGTTTCATAGCAACAGCTATATAAAATAAGAAGTAGCATTTAAGTAACGATTTTTTTTTATTGCTTTTGAATTATGAAGTTTTTTAAATTTATTTTAAATACTAGTTCATGAATACACTGAACCAAAAATGGGCCCTAAAACAATAAAAGAAATCATTGTTCACATGAAATAGTGCATTCAAATTGGTCCAAAGAACAAGTTTATCAAATCAATATAGAATCAACTTCTAATTAAAATAATGAACTTAATTCATTGATGTAATAATCACATTGCATTCACTCAATTCACTGATGAATAAACTTGGCAGCTCTATTTCATTGAATTGCAGTAAAAGTATATTAAAAATAACAAGATTGATATTAAGCATTGATGATTACCAAAAAACTTCACAAGAAAATTCTAAGTCTAAACAATAAAAAAAAAAAATGCCACCATGGCACCTTCTTTTTCATGGTCCATTGTCGAGGAATAGAAATGTGAGTTTCTGCTAATACCAAGCGTCTTTAGCATTTCTCCAAGTGCAAATACACATTCTTCAGTGTCGTGCCTCTGTGTTATCCTCGTTTTCCTCCCAAGAGATCACGGATTTAGATGCACGCCCTCTAAGAGCCACATGCCAAACTCTCATTCAGTCAGCGACCTCAGCGTAAGTCGGTAATTCATTCACTGCAGTACACCTTCACTAAGGTATGCTATCTGTTCGCTAATGCAATAATTGCAAACATTGTACTAAGGAAGAAAATTAATTTCATACTTATTGCGTCATATCATGAAATTCACATAAAAATCTCTTCTTTCATATTCAGAAATTCAAAATTATTTATGGGACGTTTAAAAACATAGTTACCATAACAAATACTATCCATGGACTAATTTGGACAACGATTTGTGATGACAATGAAAACTAATTTATTTATTTTCACTAATGAATCTTGTTATTACTCAATCAAAATTGTTAAATAATATTTCATCATAACAATGACACATTTCCTTCTGTTGACGAAAATTCACTCCAATAAATGTGGATTATTGATATTACGACCAGTATTTTTCCCAGTGTAGTTCAAGGATATTCTATGAAATTAACTTGGTTACTGGAAGTTAGCTTGTTCTATTGAAATCTTATTTACTTAATCCACTTGTTGACGATATTTATACCGTCAATATTTTAAACGTCAACATATAGATTTTCTTTATAAACTTCTTATTCCTATAATTACAGCAAATACTGAAACTTGTACAAGAAAAAAGAACAAGAAATAACAATAACAGCTTTTACATATATTTAAAAAGAAAAAAAAAACACCATCCTATGATATAAACAGAAGCAAAACAGACACAATTATAACAGAAACACAGAATTGAAAAGAAAAAAAAATGTCTCAGCTTAAAATGAGGCGCTTTGTTTAAGGGCAGGAGAATTTAAGGCGAATGACTGCTGTATAGCTGTTGTGTCTTCTTCCCTTTTTTAGTTTAAAGGACATTATATGCAAATGTCATTTCCCGCTATAAGGTTTTCATTTTCAC